>PVKZ01001829.1:0-208123 GCA_004027375.1 Macroglossus sobrinus | reverse complement strand
AGATTCGAATAGACATAGAACCTGACCTCTCCTTTTCCCCAGCTACCCTACCCACTGTGTGCCAGTCAGTGCAATACTAAGTGAAGAAGAATGAGACTATTGTAATTTCTTTGTGTCCGATTCTGAATTCCTCCCACAGGCCAAGTGGTACACTAGAGTTGTCTTACAGATAGAGAATTTGGTCTGAGAAAGGACTGCAGAATTTGCAAGTTTTAATAGCTGGTAATCAATGTTTCGATACATTTTCAAAAATAGTCTATAGTCGTAGAAATTCTAGTTGAACAGGAACCTTCTCTGACCCTAAACAACATATTGGGAGATAGATACATAAAATGAACTTTCTAGGGTTTTTTAAAAGACATATTGTTCTTAATAAACAACTTGAGCCTTTTGCTAGCCAAGCACTCTCTCTTTGTCGTCTCTGGGCAATGGGACCACAGTCTATTCAGTCTATTCACTTCTACTAAGTAGTTTCATATCACTGTAGCACTTTACCATCTGCTGAAGCAAAGAAGCATCTCAAATGTAGCACTAAGGATTCAGGGTCTTGGCATGCAGCCACAATGGTCTCTCATGGCCCCCGAACGTAGATAGATGGCTGTGAGTCAGAAGGTGGCCCTTGTTGCTGCTGAGGTCTCCTGCTGACACTTGTACACCAGGCTCCCAGCATCCTCCCATCCTTTTCTAACTTTGTAGTGATTCCAACACAGAAATGAGAAGGCTTCTCTGCAACCTGCCCATGAGAACTATTCCTGATGAGCATAAAGCCTCAAAGAGATAAGAATCTCTTCTCCCAATGGATGTGGCAACCCTGGTCCAATCTCTCATCCAAACTCACATGTATAAAATTACTGAAGATGGTGATGATGTAGTTGATATCAGCGTCAGTTAATGTTTGCTGAGTGTTCACTTTGTAATAATTACCAACATGAAATACCTCACTGTGTTTTCCCAAAAACCATCACTCATCAAGGTGCAGTCAACAGAGCAAAATGGCTGAGTAGTCAAGACAGTAATGAAGAAAGATTGCTGCCATGCCACTAAAGTGCTCAATGGCCTTGGAAATCTCCTTCAACTCTTTTGGGCTTCATTCTCATCTGATAAATGGGATAATATTGCCCTTTTCCCAAAGCTTTTGCAAGTTTACAAAGAAATACCAGAGATAAGAGATGTGGAAGCTCATCAGAAACTGGAATACACTCTTCACAGATACCAGGACTGGTCCAAGGTCACACAGCTTGTTTGTGGCTGACCTGAAACTAAGGCCCAGGTGTCAGAACTCCCAGACCAAGCAGACTAAGGTGCTATTTTCTTCAGTTCATTAGAGCACACAGACCACCAGCTAGCACAGAAGGCTGCTCAACACAGAACTCCCAGTAGATGACTCTCTCATCTCCTGAGATCAGCTCCTCAACCCTCGTGCATCATTACCAGCACAGCTGCCTCAGTCTCCAAATTTCACCCCCTACACACACACTCACACAGCATTCTCATTCTCACACATTTATGCATCCCTTCACTCTCAGAAATTATCAGAACTTACAAGAGTTGCTCCTGCAAGCAAGGGTTTGTTAACATCCTGGGAAATTCTGAAACCTTCAGGCTTCATGTAATAAAAAGGTGCCCTTGGAGTAGCAATGTGTTTATCTAGCAAATTTTATTTCATTTTTTCCACATATTGTAAAATCTAGTAACTCTTTTTAAAAAGTGGTCTTTCTTTGATTAAACTAAATGGCACTGAGGTGTCACTATTTCTATGACGAAGAAGATTTTTTTTCAAATAATTTTACTTCACTTTGGGATAATCCAAGAGGTCGAACCATTCCCTTGAGAGGTCCTGAGTATCTTATGAAAAACTTTTGAAGGATCTGCCAGAGGACAGCAGCCAGCAAATAGATAATCAAGACCACATTAATAATGTGTTTATAGATCATGTCATACCCTGACCTACATGTCCAAAAGATATACAAAGGCACATGTGCCCTGTGGAACTCTAGATGGGGTCATGACTTCCATAGTGGCAAAAACTTTATTTTTACTTCTCTGCCACAGTCAGAGTTGTGGAATTTTATTTTTGCCCTAAAGTGCTTTTTATATTACCACTCCTCACTACACCTACAAGCTCTATCAGCAAGAGAGATTATTTTCAATACTGCCAAATTGTTTGGGATCTTCTTAACACCAGATTCTTGTGGTGACAATGATGTATACAAGACTCAAAATTGATTAAAGTAGCAAACCTCCTGAGGCCAAAGTTCTGTTAGGATGGAAAAATAAATCTGGTAGCGCTGGAAAGGAAATGAAAGTTAAACAGATTATGCTCAAATTCCAGCATTCAAGAAAGAACACTGTAAACTGGGGGAAAGGAAGTGAGTAGGGGGTGATGTTTCTTCTCCTTCTCAATGGTGACAAATCAACGGGGTCCATTTGCCTAAAGCTGGATAAAAGAAACTGCACTGGCTGTTGCATTGCAAGAGACACCTGCAAAGCGCTGCCTAGTCCAGGGGCGTGGGGATATTGAGACAGGGTCCAGGTAGGCAGCTGTTGCAGCAACAGTCTCAAGAGCCCCTGTGGTTACCTTGATAAAGATGCCGAGGGCAAGGCCACATTTTTGCCCGCCCAGAGACCCAGTCTGGAGGCCTCTTAGCAACTAGACTCACCTTGTCCTATCCCTGGACTCCTTTCCCAGTGCAGATTTGTTTTAGGGAGGGTGAGGCCCTAGCTGTAGCAATTGCATCCCCGCGCATCCTCCCCGCCCCACCCTGATGGCCGTCCCTGATCTCCAGCAACTGGGAATTACGACTGGATGGAGAAAAAAATGCCCTAGCTCCAAATTTAGGTGGCTACATACAGAGTCTTCATAAATTAGCTTTTCCGTATCAGCCCCAGGTTCCCAGTAAATGAGTTAACGGCGTCCCGCGCTGGGGCCCAATGGTTTCTCAAGGCAGAACCCCACATGAGGGGAGAGCAGCCCGCCAGGTGCCCCCTCACACTCGAAAAACGCGGCAGATGCCTGGCGTGCAGCCAGTAGGGAGAGGCGCAAGCTGGATAACATGAACTCTCTCCATTTCCAAACAGCGGCAAAAGGACACCCGCTTCCGAAAAGAGCATAGCCAGAGGAATGAGGAGAGAGGCGACAAAAGTCACCAGAAAGAGAAAAAAAAAAACAGAAATGGTGAAAGAGAAGAAAAGCAAAGTGAGAGGAAAACGGAGGGAGAAAGCAAGAGCAAGCAGCCAGGAGCTGACAAGAGCGGCAGCACCAGAAAAAGATAAAGGCAAATAAAGGAAGTGACAATAAAAGGGATAAAGAATGCGGGAGTGTGAAAAAAGGAAGATAGATCAAAAAGGACGCTGCGGAACCGGAGTGCTGAGGAAAGAAGAGCGAGGACAGGAGGGACCGAGGGGCGCTACAGACAGAGCGTGGTTCAGTTTCTAGCGCTCCAGTGCAGCCTGCATGCCGTACCCTATCCAGGCCGCTGCAGGGAAGCACTCGTTCTTGGCCTCCCGGACGCTTCGTAGGTATGCGCTCCCAGCCGCCAAGCAAGCCAGTCTGCTGACAGACAGACTAGCCGTCGTGGACCAGAGCGAACAGGCTTCCAGCGGGCACCACCTCGCCACCAGCGTGAGCGTTATTGTGCCTGGCTCCTGCCCAGCAATGGTGTAACCGCGGGGCTGCCGACGGGCGCGCTGGGTCACTGGCACCAGCTGGACGCACCTCCCCGCGCTCCACCCGCCCAGGCCCAGGTTCACTCCCACGTTCCAGGGCCCGGCTCCGCCGCGGGGGTGCGCTCACCTAGATGGTCTCAGCCTGGCGTCGCGCTTGCCATCCACCACAACCGGTACGCAGCTGGTAAGTTCGGTCCAGTCGGCGTGCAGCCCGCAGCTCCATCCCGTGGAGAACCTGGAGAACAGCCAGGTCTCCCGCTTACCCGGCCGGTGGCAAGTGCATTTCTTCTGACCCACGCGGCATTCGCACGGCTGCTCCAGCTGGATGTTGCGTACCAAGTGGCGGCCGAAAGTGGTGCCTCCAGTTTTCTGGATGTGCAGGAACACGATCAAGTCATCGCCCTTGATGTCAAAGTCTATCTTGCGCAGGAGGTCGCCGCGGCTGAAATTGTAACGGGGCATGAACCTGGCGGAGCTCTCATCCTCGGAACGGTATGGGTCGGGCATCGGGGAGCTTAACGCCTGCAGGCGGAGGAACTGGCATTCTGTGCCGGGGCACACGTATTGGAGGACGATCACGGCAAATAGGAAGAGCATCACCAAAGCCAGAAGCAGCTTGTTGGATTTTTCATCCATGTTCCCGACGCTGAGGGAAACCCAAGCTCGTTACGTCAATCCCGCAACTCAGCCGGCGCTTGTACGCCCGCAAACCCCCTCCCCTGGCACCGCCGTTGCGCCCCTTTTCCCTTTCTTCTACGCACCGAGTACTCCACCGCGGCGGCGGCGGCGGCGGCGCCCTTCTCCGCTTCCTTTCTTCCCAGCAGGCTCAGCGCTGTGGCTTCTGCCGCACAACCCCTTCCCCCCACACTCCTCCCCGCTGGCCGCCTGCCCTTTCCCTGCGCCGGAGCTTTCCGGGGGCCTCTTCGCAGGGTTTCGTACACCAGTTGTTCCACTTCCAAACTCACACTCCCTCGGCCCAAGCCTCCACGCGTTTCCCTCCGCTCTCAGTGACTCCGTGACTCCCATCCCCATCTCGCTTCGCCCACCGGACTCTTCGGCACTTTTTTCTCCAGTCCCCTTGGCGCGCACGCTGCCGCCTCCCAGACTGCCAGAGCGAGCTCCCTCCCCTTGCGACCCGAAGCTTTGCTCCTGCCTGCACCAGGTTGCCCACCTTGGAGGCCTCCTCGAGTGAGCTCGGTGGAGGGCATTCAGAGTTCCCCTGGAGGAAGAAGTCCGCTGGCAGCCCGACTTGCAAGCGGAGATGCGCAGCCAGTGTCCATGAAATCGCGGAGAGGGAGCCGCAGTGTAGCCAAACGCGCGCCACGCTCCTCCGTAGCCCCTGAACCCGGTAGCCATGGGCTAGCTGAAATTTGCGCCCTTCCCTTCCCCTCGCAACTGCCATCCCACCCCGCACGGCTCCCGCCCGCCTGGGCCCGTAAACGCGGGTCCTGCTTTTGCCTAAAACGTACCTGACTAGGGGGCCGAAAATCTTAGAGAAGATCGCACCGAGCACGTGCTTCAGCGAGTGGCCCAGGGCGGCCAGGCCCCGAGTGAGTAGGGCCCGGCAGAGGGAGCCCAGGTCCCAGCGTCTCCTGAAGTCATACATCTGCCTGCAGCGACCTCGGGGTAGCAGCGCGAAGAGTGGGACGCGCGCAGCTCCCGCCAGGGAGAAAGACGCCTTTAGGGGCTCGTCCTGAAGCTGCTGGGAGTTGAATCCGTGAGACACACCCCTTGGGAGGGCCGGCGCGGACTGAGGCAGCTACTGATCTCGGCCGGCTTACTGCCAATTCGGCCTCTACTCTGGAATGCCAGCGAGGACAGGTGGTGCGGGCGGGCGCTCCTCGCTCCGGTTGCAGAGGCGATCGGAGCGCCCGGGCTGCACACGCAGGTTGTGCCATTCCCCCCTTCAGGCAACTCAGGGTATTAAGGATCAGGAATGAGCATGAACTGATGTAATAATGCCTCACACCGAGGAGCTACTTCACAAGCAGAAGACTTGGGTTTTCTTTTGTCTTGGGAACGGAGATTACTCCAGTGATCTCATCGCTTCACTTTGGCTCGTAATTTCAACATCCCCTAAAATAGCAAAGGCACATATTGAACCTTTTCTTTCACTCTTTGCCAATTTCCATTCTCCACCGGAAGCAGGGGCATTTTCTGATAAGGTAAGTCAGATGAAGGAGAAGCATGACCAAAAAAAAAAAAATGTTGAAAGAACAGGAATGTGAGCTTTTTCAGAGCAGAAACTCACCTCTCTTCTTACTGAGCCCTGGGCATAAATCCCCGTGCCTACAGGAAGTCTTCACTTATATAATGTTTACTGAAGGAAAGATGCATGACTGAATACTACATCAGATTGGGGCCATATAATCCAAGGTGAAGAGACAAAGGAGGAAAGGGGCTCAGAGAGGGGTAAAGATGTGCCCAAGGTCACACAGCAAAGCTCCACAGTTTGAACCCAAGAAACTAGACAACATCTATCAATTCCCCGGCACTAACTCTTCTTATAAATAGGTTCAGACCATCCTCAAAGCCCTGGTGTCCAAAAAGCTATTTTTGCCTGCAGGGCCAGAAATATAAGGATTAGCAGGGAAAGAAAGGGAGATCCCTTTAAGGCAAGGTCCCCAGTAACTCAGAACTCAGACTGTTCCCATATGATTGATCAAGTGGAGCTTGCTGTGTTTAGAGAACTGGTGTTTTCATGAATGAATGCCCATTCTGTTCAGTCCCACTGCTGCAGAAGTGGCACAGGGTGGCAGCAGTGTTTCAGAGCAGCACTGTTGGGACTGGGGTTGACGGACAGTGAGCTGATTGAGTCCTGCAGTGGGGTCAAGTCCCTTCAGAGACAGGTTCTCCTTGTATCTCCTTCAGAACATTTGGTCCCTCACTGGAGCTCTGCTCCATCCCTACTGTCCTTTCTGTGCAATGAAATAGCAAGTACTGGTCTAGGAGTCTTGAGAAGCTGTTACTTCCTTGCTGGGCAGCCCTGGAATAATCACTTGCCTCTCCTAATCCTCCATTTCTTCGTCTGTAAAATAGGACAAACTCCACCTTTTTGACCACCTGGGTCACTGTGATGATTACTTTTGGGCAATTCTAAATGTGAGGTTATGTCTATCTGCTGTTTTAAGCTTGATGTGCCAACAGAGTCACAGGTCAGTTAAGGAAAGGGCCCTTTTAGATTTTACAGCTGTGCTCCCTTGGCTCCCATAAGACATCCCCAATCCTTCCAGGTTCCCCCAAACCTACTAGGGATAGTGAGGATATCTTGTTCATGTGCAGTCATGAAGGAGGCTGTTCCAACTGCCCTGGGGATCCAGGGGGACGCTCTGACTAATGAACTTGTGTTAAGGAACCAGGTGAAGCAAATTATACAATAGACTACTTGGCTTCCCTGAGAGCTCTCCTGATCCACCAGGCTTGTGGAAAATGCCTGCTTCCCCTGAGGACAGGTGAGGGGGTGAGCCAGGGAAGTAGGAAGACATGGAAGTAGCCCAGGAGCTCAGCTTGCTAGCTGTTCCTAGTTTCTCCTTGGGCATGCACACAGTCAGCATCTTAAGTCTATTCAGTAAGAGGCTTTCTTCATATTGCCATAGGAGGACCCCTCTGTTATTAAACCATTATAATGGTATTCATTAGAGTCCCCAGAAAAACACTTCTGGAATAGGTGGGAACATGTGTGCATCCATGTACCCAGGAACTAACTCTGGAAATTCTTCTCTGAGAGAGATTAGTGGGATTGGAACATGGTAAGATGCCTTAGGTAGGGATGAGGGGATGGTAACAGTACAGGGGAAAATCAGGATTTAGTTATTTAGGTGATGAAAAAGAACATATGCACACACACAGTCTGACTCAGAGACGGGGTGGTCAGATTGGTAGTTGCAGAGCAAAAGAAGGGACAGGATGAAGCTATAAAGTCCAGTTTCTGACATCTAATATGTCACTGATATTCTAGTATGAATACATGGAAGAGCTAGCTGGAGGATATTTGCATCTGCAAGCCTTCTCTCTATGCTGTAAGAAAAACAAATAAATTATTTTCTCATGGTGGATTTCATACATTGGGGCTCCTAAAAGTGAAATAAACCTCTTTTTGTGGGGGAGCAGGATTCCCACAAGTCTCAGAGGATCCCTTCTGGAGTGAAGATGTTCCCTGCTAAGAAAGGGGATTTCTTCCTATGTGTGTCCCAAGACCTGTGTTTTCTTAAGGACAGGCATGGGCCTTGGCAGGAAGTTATAGAGCTTCATGCAATCCTTGCCTGGGCCCACCTCCCAGGAGTAGTTTCTTTCAGGAACTAAATAACAAAGGTCCTGGTACATAGAAATCAGCCCTATTTTGGAGATTGGTGTGGGAAGCAGAAAAGAAAGAGAACTGGCTGAATTATCAATTGGTTTTCCAACTCCTTATTTCTTAGAATGGTTTCTCCAGAACCATTTTCTCATGGTTTCCACAAGGTTGATGATTCTGGGAGTGAGCGTAAAGGTCACCCTGGCATGTGTACTAAGCAGTGCATTTCTAGACATCCATTTGGTTGTTGTAGCCTGATAGGACAGCAGAAGATATTTGAAAGAGCACTGGTCTTGGAGTCTAGAGTCCTAGGTTCTTGTCCTAACTCTGCTACTAATGAGACCCTGTATGAGTATGACGAAGCCAATTTGCTCATTCTTGGCACCGCTTCTCTATTTGTAAGAAGGCAAAATTGAAATTGTGAATCAAGGGACATTTTTCTGATCTCACATTCTAAGTTGCATGCTTTCTTGTCTTCCTCAAGTGTTAAAGTGCTGCCAAACCTTCAGCACCTCATCACAGGGGAAAGCTATAGGCCTAGTCCCCAATACTTTATGTGACACTCACATTTTTGGGTCCCACAAGGCGATCAGCAGCTGAACTTATTTTGGACCTTTATAACAGTTGTATCAGCAAAGGATCCATGTTAAAATTCGAACAGAAACCGTAACAACTTAATGTGGAAGAAAGTGCTGGAACTCTATAATTTAGCATTTAAAAAAGCTAACAAAATATGTTTTCCCCCTTACCCTGAGCATTATGCTCAACCCTATCTTTCCAACTGTCACTAGGTTTTTTAAAAAAAAAATGTTCATACTCTCCATAATAGGTGATTCTTATCACAAAGATTGAAGGCATGCAAAGCATTGAGTATATTCGTTTCTGTTTTTATGAATCTCTCCAAACTAAATGAGCAGCAATATTTAATGAAAGCACTGTTCTGAAATTCAAGCTTTAATATTACAAACAAATTTGGTGGGTTACATATATCACTATCAACAGTCATCTATTCCCTCCACACATACAACACTGAGTTTTATTTGTTTATCCTTACAAAATACAGGGCTCAAATAATTAAAAGAGGAGGATAACACTGGATGATGTGTATACTAAGGAAATGTCTGTTGCAAAGACAAGATAAGACCTGGAATGGGGTTCATAGAAGACTGAACATGCTGACCAGTGACTACCCTTCTCCTGATTAAGGATTCTCGGCATTTCACCAACAGTGAAACTCTCACTTCTCACTGACAGTGAATGGAAGAGGCAGTTCATGCAGGGCTTTTAAAGCTATGGTAACCCAAGGCCTGGTGACTATAGGCAGCAGGCTAGAGGCTAGACTTTGCTCCTGTGATAGTCACTTCACTTCTTTGGCATCATTTTCTGCTCTTATAACATAACCTGACCACTGACATTCAAAAAGTTAGTTTAGTGGTATAGTAAAGAGGAATCCAGTCTCAAATGAGCTTTTTAAAAAAGGAGAGAGCAAAGGTTTGGAGAGCCCATAACCCTGGAATTTAGTCAGAGCAATCTGAGCACTCTCAGAGCCTCAGTTTCCTCATCCATGAAAATAGGGCTAATGATAGTTACCTCACTGGGTTGTCATGTGAGTTAACTAAAATAATCTACTGAGGACACATAGTCTAGTTCCTGGGAAAGTCAACCTTCTGTAACTGTTCATTTGTCTTCCCTTTGGACTCTAAATAGCTTTGGTTTGAACTCTTTGTTATATTTCCACAATACACATATTTAATGACAGATGGCTCACCATGGGCCTAATTATGACCTAGGCCTATTTGCCCCCATCCTATTTATTTATCTGCTCTCTTTTCTCCCCCTCCCTCCACACTTCTCCAGTTCTCTTCTGGCTGATATCCATGGGGAAGAAAATCCTCTGATCTATTCAATCATCCTGAGAAATGGGACATATACACGTGACCCCTCCCAGGAGACATCCTACAAGGGAGGAGGAAGAGGGCAACATGTACCAGGATGATCAATGATTGCTGCAACGAAAATCTATGCAATATGTATAACAGAGGAGTAGCAGAGATGCTTGGGAAGCTGAGGTTGAGAATAGAAGAGAATTATAAGTGGATAATTTACAAAACCAGCCCCACTCTAAACTATGGACAGTAATTTTCAGCTCTGTTCATTTCAACAGTGAATGGTTGATCTGCCAGAGCGATTTCAATTTGATCAGCTGGTCAACTATAGCAGTCAGATCAAAAAACAGGGTCATCCTGCATGAACCATAGCTGGGCAAGCACATTGGTCCACTTAGCCCTGGGCCTGCAGCACCAATTCAGTGGCAGAATAAAAAGAGCACCAAACTGGATCACATGAAAACAATGTCAGGGTCTGAAGTCGTGTGTGTGTGTGTGTGTGTGTGTGTGTGTGTGTGTGTGTGTGTGTGTGTGAGAGAGAGAGAAAGTGAAAGTTTATTAGAAAAAATGGATAACACTCCACAGAGTGTGGTTTCCTCTCAGAGGCAAAGAGTCAGAGGGACCACAGGTGTTTGGGGAATTCAGTTTATATATCATTCTTTAGTTCCTATGAGTTACATTTTAAAGACTTTGTTTATCCATTTCCTTTGATATGGACATTAGTGAGGAAGGGAAAGGGGAATGGTACATAGTGTGAAAGTCTTGTTGGCAGTTCCCCAGCCTTTAATCTATATGTACCCTATGGTCTCAGCCATAGGAAATAACCAATTTTATTTGTGTAGGTCTTCATTTAAATACCATCGTTCCTATTTCCCCTTCACAGGTTGGGAAATGGGTTGTTAGCAGTCCTAGCAGAAATCTTCTGTTCTGAAGGTGTCCTGGCCTGGCTTCAGGGATGATAGGCCTATTACAGTCTCTAAATGTAGCTTGATTAACATTTTAATTCTCTTGCCTCCTCTCAGGGTCTAAATTTTGCCTTTAGCTCACACTGTGTGGCACTGGGGCAGTCTCTTGACATCTCTGGGATTTAGTTGCTGACCTTGGTAAACTGAGGATCTGATTAGATTACCCTGTAGGCCCATCCCAGCAGGAGCTTTCTGTGATTTAAGCTATGCTAGCTAAGGAGGGATACCACTCTCCAAAGTTTGCCTTTGTGCCGGCAAAAATGCACTACCAAAGATAACCCTCCAGCTAGTAACTGAGTCAGAAAAGCAGAAGAAGGACTTAACTGAGGAGCAAATGTTTTTAGACCACATGGGTAAGACAGAAACCTGAAAATAAACCTTCCAGGCTTCTACTGACTTGGATGGTAAAGTCAAAACTGAAAGACTGGGAAAAAGAGTTAAAAACTCACCTCCAGCAGACACAAAATCCCTAGGTAGGTTTTAATAACGATAATAATAACAATAAGAATGACCTTGCCTGGCCCACAGCCTCCCATTTGTTTTGATGCCCTGGGATCTTGACAACAGAGGACCATACTCATTACTAATCTTTTGACTGGTCTCTGTGGCAGTTCTAATTTTGAATAATAAAATACAAGAGCTGAAAATTATATCTCAGAGCAGCATGAAAGATTTGGAAGAAGCTAGCCTGGAGGCCAAACTTGCTCCCAGGAAAAGAATTTCTTTGTCACTCAAATATGCTTTAAGTGGAATGTCTTATAAGAATAACCCAGGAAAAGACAAAAAATAGTTTAGAGAAATCATACATGTCACAGACTAAATGAAAATTTATTTTTAATAGGAGAGAGCCAGATTAGAGGCTACTAAAGCCTTTAAATGGGCTTGACAGCAAAACTTGGAAAAAGACTTACTTTTTATGCATCTACTTTTGAAATCCACATTTCACCAAATGGCATTAGGTTACAAAAAGTTCTAACATTAGAGCGGTGGGGGTGAGAGGGAGGGCAGAAATAAACTTATTAAAAGATACTTTAAACATTCATCTTTACTAAAGAAAGCTGCCTTAGTGGGTATCATCATGTGGAAGATTTAGCTGAAGCAGAAGACAATATTCTAATCCCTAATGAGAAGAGAAAAAATGCAGTTGGTAGGACTGAATGAAGGGTTAGAAATTTAACTGGGGTGTTTGAGGGAAGAGGAAGACATAAAGGATGCCAGCTCAGTGTTCTACACAGTGATCAGGGATGGCTGGCCATGTTGATGTCTCCTGGAAGCTGATCCCGGAATGCTTAGTGAACTGTGCCAATAATAGTTCCTGTACTGAAAACCTATTATATGTCAGGCACTTTACTACACATTTTATATGACCTCTTCCAGTTAACTTTCCCAGCAACCCAATGAGGTAGTTATTACATTATACTTATTTTATAGATGAGTAAACTTGGGTTCAGAGTTACAGATACACAGCTAGGAAGTAATGGAACTGGTATTTGAACTCAAATCTGTCTAATTCCACACCCTATTATAATGTTGGTGCTCCAGTGATCCTCATACAGCTCAAAGATGTACGGACATTAGCTGGAGAGTATGAGGCATCCTGTCCAAAAATGGAATATATCAAGAGACTTAGCATCATCTTAGGCAAGAGAGCTGGGTAGAGAGGGATCATGGTGTGTGTGTATGTGTGTGTGTGCATGTGTGTGTCTTCATACATGTACTCTGAGGGCACTGAAGGAGATAGAGTGTAGAGGCACAGAGCCTGAATTATAGTAAAGAGGGAAGCAGAGATCCAAACACTGCTGATTGGACAACTCAATACAACAAAACTTTAGGATGTCACCCACATTGTATACTACTGTTATATTTTTAGAAGTGTCACAAGCAACTTTGTCTGTTCTACAAAGCAATGACCTTCTGGAAGACTAAGACCTTGGCTTCTTTATTTAAAGAAATTCCCCATGATGCCCAGTGACGATATTTGCCTAGGGCTTCTCAGTTTACCAAATACTTTCACAAACGCTGACTGAAACTTCGCAACAATTTGGCAAAGCAATTATTATTCTCACTTTATATGTGAGGAAATGGAATCTCTAGGGGCTGAAGGAACTTGGCCAAGGGCACACAGCTTGCATGGAGTTGCCACTGATGACTAATCCCATAATCCCCCCAAGTACAATCCCAAGAGAAGTAATGCCCAGGGCACCTCACACAGGATCTGGCACAGAGTAGGTGCTCAAGATGTGTTAGTTTACCCTTTACTTGAAAACTTATAACTAAAATATGTTTTATTTCCATTAATTACATTATTCAGGTACCCCAGTGTCTTCACCATGTCCTCAGAGACTTACTATCCATGTAAGAAAATACAGCTAACATGCATGAGCCTGAGGATAGCAAATAACTGACTAATCTGTGACAATGGCTCTAAAGCAGTGACAATTCAGGAGACATTCCACAGTAGGCTGGAGTATCAGAAGTTTTCCTAGCAAACATTGGACAGGTCTGGAAAAGCCAATCAATCAATCCTCCCTTTTTTTTTGTCTTAGTCCCAGAAAGAGGAATTTTTACTGACAGAAACTGTTTTGTCTTTCTTTGTACTCAGCACACCCAGATCCTTGCTTATCAATGAGGCTGTATAAAAAGTGTCCTAGCTCTGTCCAACTACAAATCCCTAAATCTGTGGTGCCAATAGCATGGCATTTCTGGGTCTTTCATCAACAGAGAAGTGTGTGGCCTCACAATCACAGTACAGTCTGTGTCCATATCCACAATCCCATTGAAGAACAAATAGTTGATTTTTTAGACCAAGTCAATAAGCTGTTTTTTGCCGGGAGAAGAGAGAGAACACCATTTAAGTAAAATAAAAGACACTCTACATTTACCCCAAATGTTTCCATCCTTCCAGATCTTGCCAGCAGTTTGGTAGCAAGTCAAAACAGAAACCTACACGTGTTCAATAGTCTTCTGGAAGAATGCCAGAACATGAATTACCAAATAACAGTTTTTGGCCCTCATATCAAGAATGAATCTTATCCCAGCTTAAATGTTAAGATGCTGTGGGAATAGCAAAATAACAATGATGACAACAACACTTTTTGACTCTTTTGTCGAAAATTATTTGCCCAAATAAACATGGATTTACTTCTGGACTCTTGATCCTGTTCCACTGGTTTGTGTGTCTGTTTTTCTGTCGATAGCATGCCGTTTTGATTATTGTCACTTTGTAGTATAATTTGAAGTCAGGCAGAGTGATGCCTCTAGCATTGTTCATTTTTCTCAGGATGGCTTTGACAATTCGAGGTCTTTTGTGCTTCCATAGAAATCTCATGATTTTTTGTTCTATTTCTTTAAAATATGCCAATGAGATTTTGATGCGGATTGCATTAAATCTGTATAATGCTTTAGGTAATAAGGTCATTTTAACTATGTTGATTCTTCCAATCCAAGAACATGAAATATCTTTCCATTTCTTTGTAACTTTTTTTATTTCTTTTAATAGGGTCTTTTAGTTTTCTTTATACTGGTCCTTCATGTATTTCATTAGATTTATTCCTAGATATTTTACTTTTTTGTTGCAATTGAAAAAGGAATTATTTTTTCTACTTCTTTTTCTGACATTTCATTATTAGTGTGTAGGAACACTATCGATATTTCAACATCTATTTTATATCCAGAAACTTTATTGTATTTACTTATTGTTCTAGTAGTGTTCTTGTGGAGTCTTTAGGATTTTCTATATAGAGAGATTCATATCATCCACAAATAGTGACAGTTTGACTTGTCGTCTCCTATTTGGATGCCTTTTTTATATTTTTCTTGCCTGATTGCACTCTCTAGGACCTCCAATATTATATTGAATAACAGTTGCAATAGTGGACAGCCTTGCTTTGTTCCTGATCTTAAAGGGAAGGTTTTTAGTTTTTCATCATTAAGTATAATGTTGGTTGAGGGTTTGTCATATATGGCCTTTTTTATGTTAAGGTACTTTTCTTCTATACTCATTTTGTTAAGTGTTTTGACCATAAATGGATGCTGTATCTTGTTGAAAGCTTTGTCCGCATCTATTGATATGATCATATGACTCTTATTTTTTAATTTATATGATGTATCACATCAATTGACTTGTGTATGTTGAACCATTCCTGCACCCCTGGGATGAAGCCCACTTGATTGTGGTGTATAATCTTTTTAATATTTTGCTGTTTTTGGTTCTCTAGTATCTTATTTAGGATTTTTGCATTATGTTCATGAGAAATATCGGTCTGTAGTTTTCTTTTTTTGTGTTATTTTTACCATGAGTAGTAATATTTTTTATTCAATACTAACTTGTCCAAAAACCAGATAGTTGATATAGCCAGAATCGTCAAACAATGAGGGAATACTAGTATGATATAGAAAATTCAATAAAGATGTTATTTTATTCTTCAAACCTTTTTTTATTCTCTATTATATAGTAGAGTTTGTGCCTAATTAATTAAAAACTGAGAGTAAGAAATTCAGTCTGAATTCTGTCTTTTGCCAATACCCCCAAAACTACTCTGAAATAAAAAAGCATGAATCTCTTTTAAGAATATTTACAGACAATTTTTTCAAAGAACATAAGAACTCCTTGAAAGCCAAATAAATAAAATGTTCTGAGCAAGTCCTTTTCCTGCCCTTCCTGTCTCAGAAGTCCGCTGCAAATGCTCTAGGTCAGTGCTGTAGGCTGCTCTTTTATCTCCGTAACCTGAGTGCCTTTGTAGAGATTGCTGCAGGTCAGGTGTCAGGCTCACCCTCTAGTAGTCAGTGAATTCTATATCAAGTTCAGGCTCAAATCAGCTGCCTCCACTGTAAGTCTTTTGCAATTTTATGGATGGCTTGGCCTTTATGTCTTAAAGATCAGAATCTTCTGGGCAGAGATTGGATTTCACTTGCCATGTCTACAGTGCTTGCACCAAGGTTATTAATAATATTCTATACAGTGGGGTCACAGTGAGAGCAAGCTGGAATCTATGTCATAAAGCCTATAACTTGAAGCTAGGCTGAGCCAAGCCCCCAGGAGGAGGCTGAAGCACCCTAAACAGCCAATGTTCCTTCAGGAACTTTGAAAAATGTTCAAGTCAGCCCTGTCTAGGACACAACATCTTCCTTTCTATATCAGACCCACTCTTCTAGACTTCTTACTCACTCAAGGGGGAAGAAAGAAACCAAGGAACACCTCAGGTGTTACCACCACCAAGGTGTGAGGGACTCAGAAGATTCCCTTCCTTAAAGCACAGTTTTAAAATGAATGAATAAATCATAAGATCTTGATTTATGCCAGCCTAAGGCTCAGTAAGACCATTGGAGGAGCAGGCAATTGTAGTAGAAGAATATGTTCTCCAGAGTTAGACCAGGATTTGGATCTCAGTCCTACTCCTTACTAGCTGTGTGTCCTAAGGCAAGTACTTTCAAAGCTTCAGTTTCCTCCTCTGTATAATGGAAATGATACTAATCAGCTATCTTATAAGATATGCAAGAAAAATTGGAGGGATAATGTATGTAACACACCCTTTATGGAACCTGGCAGAGAATAGGTATTCAATGAATGGCAGTTCTTGTTTTTGAACAAAGCAGGAGAAATGGCTGAAATTTTCTTAATGTCCTTCAAATCCTGGTGAATGCCTACATCTACTCTGGCCAAGAGTTATTTTTCTTAGATAAATCATTGGCTCTATACATGTGCTTTACTATTCTAGGTTCACATTTTTAATTATCCAAGTAATTTATGACTGAAAATTATAAAAAAGTTCAATTATAGAAAACACAACAATTCTCTTGACCCCCATGCAATTTCATTCCCTTCTCCTAGTGTAATCAATGTATGTTTTGTATGTATGTTTTAATATTTTGTTGAAGTATAATATGTAAACATGAAATAAGTGTACAGCTTAATCAAATTTTATAAGCTGAACCCACTTATAATCAGCACTCATATCAAGCAATATTACCATTGCCCCAAAAGCCTCTTTTGTGCCCCTTTCTAGTCAATGAACCCCCAACAATGTTCACTATTCTGACATATCCACATAAATTAATTTTTCCTGCTTCACACGCACATACACGTATACACATATATATCGAATCCGAAAGTGTGTCAGTTTGCTGCCAGCAATCAAGTGTCTGCATTGTGTGAGAGTCAGAGCTCAGTCCTTGGATCCCCTAGGAAAGATTTACATGGAGGTTGCAGATTTGGAGAATAAAAACAGTAGGCAAAGAGTAGCAAGTAAAATTGATTTATTTAGCAAAGTACACTTGGGAGAATTGAGGACCCCGAGAAGTTGAGGGTCAGAATTTATATGGGCCATAGGGTTTCTTTGTTCTCCTTCTGTCCCTCCTATCTTAAATGTCACAAATTCTATATTCCTCCCTCGGACCCTCCTACTCTTGGCCTAGGCATGCATGGTGTGTGCCCATAAATGGAAAGTCATATATGCCTGTTCCATGGAAATTTTGAGGGTATGTGCATGCCCTGTTAACTAATTTTGCCCATACCAGTCAAATGACCCCAGAATAAGGTCATATAATGGTCATTTTCAGTTAACTTATGGGTATGAGGGTGGAGGGGAGTGTGCGAGGTGAGGATATGGGAGCAGGTAGGAGAGCACCAGGCACTACTATGTCTCTTGCCTGCCTATCTGACTTCTGACCTTGGGAAAATGAGGAAGGCTCCAAAAGCCTGACAGACACCTGCTTGTTTATATTCTGCTGAGCTGGTCTCAGGGCCTC
This sequence comes from Macroglossus sobrinus, assembly GCA_004027375.1. Classification (NCBI taxonomy): domain Eukaryota; kingdom Metazoa; phylum Chordata; class Mammalia; order Chiroptera; family Pteropodidae; genus Macroglossus; species Macroglossus sobrinus. Next base: position 190,568 of record PVKZ01001829.1, on the reverse strand, counting down.
ATTAACCCTTTATTGTCCCTCTCCTTCCAGCTCATATCTACCTATCTACCTACCCTGTCAAGTTTTACGTTGCTGTGTAACAAATAGCCACAAACTCTACAGCTTAACACAAATCTATCATCTCACAGTTTTTATAAGTCAAAATTCCAGGTATAGTGTGGTTAGATTCTCTTCTCAGGACCTTACAGGGCGGAAATCAAGATGTCAACAAGTTCTGGGCTCTCATCTAGAGCTTGAGTCTTCTTCCAAGCTCCCTGGTTGTTTAAATAAATCATTTACTTGTAGTTGTAGGACTGAGGTCCTCATTTGTTTCCTGGCTGTCAAACAGGGATCATTCTCAGCAACTACTGGCCACTCACATTCTTGTCACAAGGCCTCTTCTATTTTAAAGCCAGTAATAGAGAACTTCTTTAATATTATTCTCTATTATTATTATTCTCATGTTAACCTCCCTCACGTTTCAACTCTCTGATTTCCTCTTCTGCAAGCAGGCAAAGAATGACCTCTTCTTTTAAAGAACTCATTTGATCACGTCAAGCCTTCCTGGATATTTTCCCTACGTTGAAGTTCACTGACTTGGGACTTCTATTAAATCTGCAAAATTCCTTTGTAGCAGTACCCAGTTTGATGTTTGACTGAATAACTAGTGGAGGGTAGGTGTATACCAGGGTCCAGGAATCTTGAAGAACCATCTGAGAGTTCTGCCTACTACATGCAATATCCACTCTTTTATGTCCAGCTTCTTTCACTCAACATGATCTTTGTAAGATTCATCTATATCGTGAGAAACAGGGCTTTTGGTGAACATGTGTACATATAGAAATAAACATTTTTGTTACAAGGCACTAAGATTTTGGAGTTCTTTGTTAAAGCAAAATAATCAAGCCTATTCTGACTGATACAGAAACCTGGATGTGTAATTATTATAACCACGGGTGATAAATATTACCATATTACTCTCCATTAAGGCAATCCCATGAATATTGTATGAGAGTACCCTGCTTGCCACATCATTATCAACACATGTTATGATAAAAGTATGTGTATATATGTAAATTTTGACCAGCTTAGACTTTATTTTGTGCCTACCCGATCCACTAACATTACATTAGAGCCAAGCACTGTGGATGTTCCTTACTGTGTTCTATATTTTAAAGAAACTTATCACTCCCAAATATATTTCATATATTTACTAATTTATGGTGTTTATTGTTTATGTTCTATTTTTATTCACTAAGATACAAGCTTCTGCATTTCAGGGATTTTGTTGGTTCATTGATATATCCCAAAGACCTAAATGAATAAAAAAAATATTAACCCAAGATATGAACTTTAGATTGTTATTATTGTTCGTTATAATAAATTATTTTTACAGCTCAGTGATCATATTTTCTAAATCAAACAATTAAGACACTCTCTTTTAAAAGTATTTTCTGAATTTAAATCTGGAGATTTAATTATGCATTCATATACTTTGAAACTCTTTTGCCCTGCTTTCTCTACCTCATTTTTTATTTTACTTTACATGGTTGTATTAGAGATTTTGAACGAGTACCCTAAGTTCTTTCTGTATATGCCCATAAAACTGAGAATGCTGCAGAAAACCAGAGATTTAAAGATGTTTTCTTCATAGAGCATTGTAGCATACCAAAACAATGAACATTTGTCCCTGCAAATTCTATTATAAAATATATTTCCTTCTCACTGCAACTAATCAATATGCTGCTCCTCCTTCAATATCAGAGTCATTTAGGATCTAGAGCAGAACTGCTCAAGATAACTTTCTAGGACAATGGAAATATTCTTCATCTGCATTTTCTGATACCATTGCCTCTAGCTACCTATGTCTACTGAGCACTTGAAATGTGGCTACTGTGACTGAGGAATTAAATTTTAATCTAACTTAATTACAAGTCCTTTTTATTCATTTTAATTTTAAGTGAATTTAAATTTAAACGCTCACATTTGTATAGTGGCTACCATATTGAACAGCACAGCTCTAGAAGAAAAAGATAGAAGAATGGAATTCATTTTTGATCCTTTTATTGTGGCAGCTGGAGGAATCCTAAGACTCAGGTGAGAGAAGAAGGTCCCAGGTCCCTTTCTTCACCACCCCTCTCCCAAGTGGTGGAGAAGAAGGAAGAAGGAAGAGTGCTTCCTCCTCAGGTCGTGGAGCTTGACCGAGGAATAGAGGACTCATGCTTTTGTAGTCACTGGACATCACCTTGACTTATAATCTCATGTAGTCATTGGCTTAGGTTATGTCTACATGGGGCCACTGACTCAAGCTGGAACTCTGGATGTGAAAAGGTAATTTTGGAGACATGGCTCTCACAGCTCACACACAATTTCTTTGTTCATTTTATGCTTTGTGTAGCTTGCCCTGGGAGCACTTGCAGAGAGGCACTCCATCTATCTGCTGGAGGTTTGGACATTTCATAGGAGGTGATAATTACTGAAGCCGGTAATAGATAATAAAAAAGTAAAGTCTAGATAGGCTACAAAATAAATAAATAATAATAATAATAATAATAATAATAATAATAATAATAATAAACAGACCCAAGGTTTCAAAAAACAAAGAAAAAGAGTACCACCTACATTGAGTTACTTTTTTGGAGCAGGGAATATCTGGCTCTACTGTGCTGTTATGAAATTAATTTGAAGTTGAGAAACTGTAATATATGATAGCTATCAGTCTCTTTAGATGGTTTTACAGCAAACATGTAAATATAAAAAAGATGTAAATAATATATTAATGTAATATTTGGTGTTCAATCTTCTTTATGCAGCTAAATATTACAACTGAGTAAAAAACAATCATAAAATTGGTTATTTTTTATACAAAGAAATCAGAAGGAAACTTGAAATTTAAATTATTTTATCTACCACTTTCTATTGATTGAGTCTTGCTATTAAGATAAATTCCAAACTAGACTATCATTTTTATCTTTTGAGCTCTCCAGAATATATGACTTTCAGCTGTCTTGATTTCTTTCTTTTTCATTCCTTCTTTTTTTCCATATTGTCAGCTTTCAAGGAGGAATGGGACACTATACCCCATGGTGTTTCCTTTCTTATTTGAGTTCCTTTGAAAAATGTATGTCCTTGTAATTTAATACCTGAAATCTGCCTACAAATATGACCAACCAAAGTCAGGCATCCCCTTTGTCTCTCTTTTACATGTCATGTTGGTATAAGAAGGATGTGTGTCTTCTCTTGAACAGAAGAGAAACAAACCCAGCTCTACCATAAACTAGCTGTGTGATCTTAGGGGAGTCGAATACCCTGATTCTTAGCTTCTGTAACTGTTGAAAGGCAGATATTAATAAAGGGGACAGGCTAAGTGAGCTTACTTTAAGCCTTTGGCTGGTTCTCACTGATTTTATTTTGACTTAGTTCCCTAATCTCCCAAGATGTTGTGGTTCAGCTCAGTGGGTTATTTCAGCACTCTCCAACAAGTAATGCTGAGATGATGTGGACATTCTTGGTAACTGGCCAAAAGCAGGAGCTCAATAAACATGAGTTTATTCTCCTTTTCCCTCTGTTCTCAGCAAAGCAGCTAGAGGTAGATATCAGTGGCCCCTTGTTATCCCTCTTGCCCTTTGTTGCCAGGAACGAGGTGAAGGAACAAAGCAGGAAGCACTCATAATTACAACACATTTATAGTGATAACCCAGGTCTAAATGGACTCTGTGAAAAAGAAAAGTTAGAAGTTTATGCTCAGTTGCTTCACTCCACTCCCACACCCCTGTCAATCTACTTCCTTACTACCACTACTCATGGATTTTATACCCTCCTTTCTCCTTCCTTCATCCTCCCAAAACCTGTACTCAGATCCTTCATTAACACTACTGTGAGCGATAATCCTCCTTGTTCCATGTACATTTGCACATAGATCAGGATCTTTAGTTAAAATGGATTGTTATCTGGATACAAAATTGCAGGCAGAGTAATGGGTGAATATCCTCCATTTCAAAAGCCTTTTCTGGAGTTCTGTAAATAAAACCATGTAATTATATGCCTATAGGGGTGAGCCAACACCACAATGCCTTCTTGAAACATGGGCACAATCAACTATTTTCCCAATGGAGATTGTCCAAGTAATTACACACAGGAAAGAAATCCTCTGAAGTTCCTGTCAGTTTAAATAAGTGGGGGTGGCAGAGAGCAGTTTGCTAGAGCCACAGGAACAGAATAAGCATGATAGGATAAAACACTGCAGTTTGAAGAGAGGTTTTTGTGAGAAGGTAGGTTGGAGATGGGGGCAGGGTTGATGTAGAGAGAGTGAAAATGTCTAGGCTTGAACAGACAATGGGGCTGAAGATGGAGAAAAATAAAGGAATCTAGATCTCCAAATAAACTCTCTAGGCAGGAAGCAAATGATTCTTCAAGAGATTAGGGCAGCCCTCCTCAACCTTTGGTGGGTTATAAAAGCACCGAAGTTTGAAAAACTGATGAAACCCAAGGGCTTTCTCTGGGAAAAAAAAGTGAACACAAGTATAAATTTTACAATCAAATTCAAGGAGTTTTCAACTTCTACCTCAAACCCATGCATGAACTCCAGGTCCAAAATTAATCTAAGTTATCAGAGACAGTAAAAATGAGGCCATTTGTTATTCAGGCTTTATGTCTTCTCAATGTGTAGAATTGAGACTGCCTTCTCATTCAGGAAAAGACCCAGGTTCGTCTTCAGAGTGAATCATATTTGTATCGGCTCTAAATAATTCAAAATTAATCTTGTGTTCTGGAGTTTATTAAAGATCCACATATAAGATTTGGGGATTCCCATGCTACTCTCCAACTCCATTCACTAGCTAAAACATTAAGATATTCTTAAGTTCTAAGGACTCTGTGTTTCTTACCTAAATCTGGTCTCACAACAATAAACACCCTTATTGTCCCCATTTTAAAATGGCAAAATCGAAGTTAAACTACCTGCTCAAGTTCACAGAGCCAGCCAGTTACAGAGCTGGGATGAGCACCCAGGGTACTCTGAGCCTGAAGTCTGGGTAGTCAACTATTTCTGTGTTGATTATCAGATCTCGCTCAGGCTCCAGAGCTTTAAAAATATATTTAAACATTATTATAGGTAGGAATGTTACTCAGAAGGTCAGTTTTAAGTCTTTGTTTTGCTGGCAGATAGTGAAGATCCCAGTTGTTGGCATCTTTGTTCAATAATTGGTTAGGCAGGTGACAAATCTACCTGGATCTGAATGGGACTTGTGATGCTCACTTTCTCTATTCCCTAAGTTCATATGCTGCCTCTTTAAACACATGGCCTTCAGATAACTGCATAGGTTTGTGAATGCAAAAACATGTCTGCTCCAGAAACCTCTACAATTTATTGAATTTTGTAAAAATGGGTTGTTTTCTACGTTTTGACTGTTACATTCTCTTAGATTTTAGTTTATAACATGTATCTATTAAAAGAGGAATTATATTTTAGGGGAGAAAAAAGTAGAACCACCAGTGGGCAGCTTCCTCTCCATTTGGTGACAGAGGTTTGGATCTATTAGGAGATTATGTGAAAAGGTAGCAATAATTCATGGGTTCAATATACGCTGTAGTAGTTGGCCTGTAAAAAAATCAACTTCTTTAAATAATTTTTTTAAACATCGTGTTTGTAAACTTATTTTTTGAACAATTCCATAAAACAAAACAAATATGATCACAAATAGCAAGCATTTTACAGAAAAATGAAGTCAGACACTGTATTACATACATAACAGATCCCTGTGGGTTGATTTAACTTGTATTTATACAAAAAAAAATCAGCTACATTTACTTTTGTTTAATCTGTTGTCATTTGCAATAACAGGCTTTTCACCAACTTTATAAATAAATTGGATCAAAGTTTCTTACAATAAAATGAAAAATAATTAAAATGATGTGTTTCTAAATTTCCCTGCAATGGCATGACATTATGCTGATATCCATGCAATATTCAATGTGCTGGGTTTTGCTCTACTGCTCATATTAAAGCACATTTGTAAAATTTTATTTCTTACAGCTACCTGGAAAAATGAGAGTGTCCAGTAATCCACTCTCTGTTATTGTAGCTCTAAGTTATACTTTTCCCAGCAGGAAAAGAAATTTTAATTAACATAATTTTCCCATATGCTTATGTTGGATACGGTGGTCTCACAATGATATATTCTGCTCTGGTATGCAATATGGTAAAGCACTCACCTATACAGGAGGGTTGCTTTCTGCAAAATGACACAGTCCTCAAGAGGAAGCAAAAGATGAGGGGAAAAGAAGTGGGAAGAGAAAGAGAAAAGGGGAAAGAAGAGAGGAGAAAAAAAGTGGAGGAGGAACAAGAAAGAGGGAGGAAAAGGAGGAGGAGCAGGAAGAGGAGGAGGAGGAAAAAAGAAGGGTCATAGGGAGGGTTATAAAAGAAAATTTTTTAGAATCGAGAGCAGCCCTGATATTGTAATTAATTACCCCAAAGAGATTAATTTTAAACCAGAAATACTGAGTGATCTTAAAAAGACAAGACATAATTTTCCCCATCGGTGGAAATGGGAGCTCACAAGCAGGTTGAGATCAGTTATAGAGAAATAAAGTTGCATTTCTACATAAATGAGATAAATGAAATGACAAATCTAGAAAGTGCCAATCTCCACAAAATTTCCAAGTAGCTTCAGAATACTTGCATGTCTTATGGAAAGTACTTCTTAATCTATAGTTAAACTCCAAGGAATAGTAATTTTACAATACATGATTAGTTACATGAAGGAAAGCACTCCATGGTCAAATAAATGTAGAAAAAACTGAGTTAAATAAGTACATTCAATATTATATTAGTTTCAGGTATACAGAATAGTACTTAAACATTTATATAATTTATGAAGTGATCCCCTCAAAAATGTCCATTATAATTGAAAACATTAAACTAAAAAATTAAAATAGTGCATATAAATATGTTTATAACGGTGATTGCCTCCATGGTAGGACAGGAAACCTAGAAGTCAGAGGAAGTTTTACCTTCCATTATACATTTTTTTGGTATTACACATATTTATTAACTAATCAAAAAAAAAGATTGTAAAAAGTAAATTATAAATAAAGTAAAATAAATATGTACTTGTAATGGCAGGGCATCTTAGAATCTTTAGAGATTATTAGCGTTGTACATCTCCCATAGAGGGATATAGCACATTAGAAAGAGTTTCCTCTTTATAGGAAGTAAATTGTTCACAAAATACCTATTGATATCTTATTAGTCTAGAGTATGGGGAATATGGCTCAAAAATTTAAGGTGCTGTCTAGGGTATGTGGGCCTAGGACACAGAAGAGAAAAGGTGGGGGCCCCTAAAGGATGAACAGAGGAACTCCAAAAACAAATCTGCCTTTCTTCATAAGTTTGTCTTGACTGACCTTGGACTGGTCATAGTAAGAATTCACTTCTTGGTTTCTCTGGGAGTAGTGGACAACCTTCTGATTCCCACATAAGTAAAGCCTCTCTCCAAGCCTCCTCAGCAGGTCTAGCTGTGAACAAGGATTGTGCTGGCTCTAGAATGAATTCAGAGGGCAAACAGTTGAGCTCTTTAAACCACCAGGGCACCACAGCCTTTTACATGATACCCAACAACTACAGCCAGAATTTGCCACAGGTCCCAGGCACCTCACCAATTACTTATGATTGATGAGAATGGTGGGGTAAAGGGGGAACAGACCAATGAAAATGTCAAAGAAAGGATTTGTCTATTCTCCAGTTGAGAAGCATGATTTTTGGAATATTTCATAAGAATAGTGGCCAGGTTCAAGAATTTCAAGAGTTCTAGATTTTGGCTGAGGGATCAAAAACAGAATCCTGCTGTTTCACACTTCCATGATGTTAAATTACCCACATATTATCTGGGAAGTGACATTTACTCTAAACCCCTTTCATTGTGCCTTTTCATGAATGTGGAATGTTATGCTTTCCTGGAACAACTAAGTTTCTGTCAAAACTCCGAAAGATGAGAAATTTGGTAATGGAGTGTTAGGATAGTGAAATGTAATCCTTCTGCCCTATTTCTGATGCTCTGATGTTTCCCATGTAATTGTCTTTGATATTTAATTGAAAGCATAATATTTTTTTCTAAGCAACCCATTTGAGCCCTTGATGGTCACTGAAGACCTATTTTATTGCCATCTGGCACTCATCCAAAGCCAAGATTATATAGTAAATGCATGATTCAGTTCCATATGCTATAGTCATCTATTGATGTTGTGGTTCTTGGAGAAGTGGTGTCTTATTCATATTTTCAAGTTCTATATTATAATAAAGGTTCTTTGGTTTCTCATGGTCTCGCAGCTGTGAAATCAATTATGATTTCAGTACTGCTAACAATGTACTATATTTGTGAAAAGAAAATTGAAAATTTATTACCTGATGGATGAGAAATGGTTTTTACATTTAAAAACAGAAAATCATTCTTTAGATGTTTTCTAAATAGTGTCCAATGTTGACATTAGCATTTATGTAATTCACCCAATTCTGGGAACATTTGTGTACTAATTTTTAACAGCAGTGAACCTGTTTCATGTGGAAAAGTATCCTTCAAAAGTTTTCTTTCCACCCTTCTTCTTCGAGGTTTATCATATCAATTCTACAATAATTAACTTATTTTGCTGTAATTCTACTGCAGAAAATTCTGAGGAAGACATAATGCGGTATCTAGAATTGAGGTTTGAAATGGATAGGGCAATAGGACTTAGTCTAAAGGTTTGCATTCATTCAGGAAAGGCTTAATGGACAAGATTAAAAATTAAAAGGATTTTTGTTGTTGTTGTTGTTGTTGTTGTTGTTGTTGTTAACAAAAATCAAATCTTACCTAATTATTCAAAGGCATTTTTGAAAGAAAGAACAAAATGTAGGGTTTAAGGTTTGGGGAAATCTTAACCGAAAATTTTAATTTGCCTACTTGTGATAAAACCAGAGGAAACTGTCATTCTACCTCAGTTTCCCCACAGTGACTGGTGTTGGAAGGTTGAAAACAAAGGGGTTTAAAATTTCTACAGATGGAAGTGAGTACATTTTTAGGAGCCATCTCTCCAAGGAAAAGACCTGGGCAGCAGGACCATACCCCATCAGATCAGTCAGAAGACAGAGAATGAACCATACTCACTGAGCTAAACAGCCTGTATCTGCACCAGGGAGAAATAGTAGTAGCTCCAGAGAGCTCTGTGGGTTGTGGCTAAGGTGTTTTCTCTTGCTCTGGATACTAGATTGACAAGAGTCACCTTGCTAAGCTGAAAACAACATTGCAAGTGATGGGAATGTGCAAAGAAAAGTAGCTGTGAAAGAGTGTTCTGAAAATACTAAGAGAAATCCAGTGAAACAGAGTACATAACCAAAAGAGTCCCATAGTCTGTCTCAGACCATATTTTAAAAAGCTTCCCATTCCAATAAGTTTGGACTTGGTTTTAGAAAAAGATAAATCTTAAGGTAGTGAAAACGGTCTATAAATGGGAATTCCAATACATCGGTACAGACTTAGCTCACATACCACCACCACACAATCTCTGTGAGTTTCTCTGATGAACCCCTCCACTCTACTCTCTGTCTCTCTGTCTCTCTCTCACAGACAGACACCACAGATAGCACTTCCTCCTCAATGCTCATATTTCGCCATGTAATTGCCTTTGCCCTGGCTCCTAGCCCACTCTGGTGAATGAACTTGTATACATGTCTGCTTTCTCAACTAGACTATGCCATTTGCTCAAGAACAAAGAATATGTCTTATCCATCATTGTACATTGCCTGGCACACAGTAAGAATTTAATATATGTTTGTTGGATGAAATAAATTGCTATTCAATTTTCTGCAGACAACATATCAGGCTCAGAGTTTGATTCTGCTCCTGTAAAGCATGTGGTATTAAGATTTTCCTCCTTAACACATTGGGAAAATATCACACATGCTGCTCACAACCATTGATTTCTATTCAATTGATTCATGTAAAAAGCTACAAAGGGGAAATTACGCTTATTATTTGTTTATAGTATATCACAGCTAGTGCTTTGGTATTTAAAGGCCACTGTACTTTTGCCTCATTTACTTCTGAAAGAGAAGTCAGGAGATATTTTCTTTTTTTTAAGTAATAAACAATATAAGCCAACAAAAATACATTTAAAGACACATGCATTCACTTTTCATTTGCCTTAGATCAAAATTAGATGCTTCTCCTCTATTATCTCACGTGATTTATGAAAGAAACTGAAGTTAGTGCCATTAAAACTGATTACCCTAAATGAATAGTGATGTATATATAGGTGTGCAATTGTGATTATGATTTTAGAGAAAGTAATCTGATGATCAGTGGGATAATGTAATTTTGTGGCATTGGTTAAAGACTTAAAGAAGGCATTGCTGAAATCGTGCCTGCTGATCTGAAATAGGCCCTGAATGATGACCAAGTGGCTATTTGTCTTTGACTCCATCAACTGACACAGCCCACAGGTATACAGTGTCCTCAGGCTGCACCAGTTGCAGAGAGACCATACTACTTCAGACCTCAGTGACATTTTTGAGCCCACCTATCTTATGCAGAAACCAGGAGAAGTAAGGGAACACACAGCAGGAAGGAGAAGGAAGGTACAACTCTATTTGTCACACATTTCCACAAATACTCCCAGTCTCAAATGAAATAACTGCTTGCTCCTTTCTCTGCTCATTGTGCCCTTGATCCTGTCCCATTCCACTTGCTCTGGGTCTTGCCACATCAGTGATCCTCTTCCTTTTTGCACAGCACCACTTTCTCACTCAAAAGTAGATGCTCCACCTTTCAGAGCTTTTCAAACTAAAAAAATTCTCTAAATGACACCGTTCTTCCTTTCTCTTTACTTTCCTCACCAATCTGATGGAATAAGCACTCTGCCCTTGCTCCATTTCCTTTTTCACTGACCTCTGACTCCTTACTTCTGTGAATCTAGACGTGATTCCCCAATTATACTGGCTTGCTTTCCTATGATGCAAGTGAACATCTCATTATTAAATGCCACTGCTTCTTAATTCTCCATCATATCTGACCTCTCAGAAGCATTTGATGACTTCTTAAAATTCTCTGCCCACATAGTATCCTTAATATTTACCTCTTCTGGCTTCCATTTACTCTCTAACAAACCTATCCTCCATCTCCTGCCACCTACATGTGGGCATCTTCAAGACTGTCCTCACCTTCCCTCTCCTCTTCATCAGAGATGTTTTCTTCTCCCGTGATTTAGATGATCAACACTTTGTGGCTGACTCTCAAATCTATGACTCCAGCCAACCATGTCACCTCTTGCTTCCCAACTCCCACTAGCACAGACAAAATCCCCTCTTCATCATTTACCCTCTATCCTTGTGGCATAGTTCACTGTAGTACCAGCCATTCAGTCAGACAGAACCAGGCTTAACATCCAGCTTTGCCACATACTTCCTGTCTGAACTTGGACAAGTTTCTTAAACAGTCTGAGCCTTAGTTTCCCCTTTTGTAGAATCAAAGCTAATAATTCATCTTTACTTTATGTCATTGTTATGATAATTAAAATAATTTACACAAATCAGCTGGCCCATATAATTATTTATTAGGCTTTAATTGCTATGATTAATCTACTCAGTAAATGTTTATGGAATGAGGGAATGAACCATGGGGATGTTTTAGGTACTATAGCAGGAAGTTGGGAAGTGCACATGAGGTCTGAAGACCTTTGAGTCTCCTCATATCCTACAACATGGAGTGCAAGTACCTCCTCCAAGTAAGACAATGGAGCCCATTGAAGATGACTAACCTTACAAAATATTACTTTAAAAAAATATTTGCTTCTATAGAAATCATATAAGTAACATAGTTGTATTTCAGCGTAAGCTATTTTTCCACTTTAGCCTACTGTGTATAAAGCCCATTATGAGGTTATTCCAGTTTTTTATTACTTAAAAGGAAAGCAATTATTTTAGTGAAAATTGCAAAAACAGAATGTGCTATCAAGGAAGAAAATCACCATTTGATTCTCCCAAAATGAAAGCACCCTCCTCCCCGACTCAGCCAGGTTATCTTCTGGGATATTAAAGGCTTTTTCCATGAAATAACTTTCTTACACAACCCAAGTAGTCATCTCCCTAAAAGATTTTTTCCACAGTGTGAGAAAAAATCAGTACTTTGATTAGCAATTTGTCTTTGTTTCATTGACTACCCTGGTTTGTTCTTACCTAAGACTATGTTTAAAATAAACCTTTTATTTTATGGTAATTTTATATTTACAGAGAAGTTGTAGAGTCTTTGCACACCTGTCATCCAGTTTCCCCTGTTAGCATCTTACATAACAATGGTATGCTTGTGAAAACTAAGAAATTAACATTGGTAAATTACTATTAATTAAACTACAGACCTTATTCAGATTTCACAAGTTTTTCCACCAATGTTATTTTTTCTATTCCAAGATATAATTCAGGATACCATATTGCATTTAGTCATTATGTCATTTTAATAAATATTTCATTAATATTGAGTAACACCAGATAATTATTGTCAAAAGTTTTTTTAAAAACTTATGAAATTCAAAATAGAGTGGGGAAAGCTGGCCAAAGTGTAATTTAGTCCAGGCATCCAAAGAAGCAAAATTAGATGGACATAATTTTTTCAGATAGTGTCAAGTGAAATGTTAAACACTTTTTCTGCCTCCTCAACTATCCCAAAACTTTCTCTCATTTAGTCTCTCCTAGAAAGTTGTGCTTCTGGCTGCATCTCCACATTTAAGTTTTGACAATTTTGCAGCTACCTCATTGATCATCAAATAGAAGAAACGAAGAATTGTTTTGATTCTGACTGGAAACACAGCTATATGACCTTTAGCAAGACCATTCAGTCTTTCTTGCCCTCATTTTATCCATCTGCATAATTTGTGGTTTGTCAATGGCTGCCAAGTGCTGGTCTGTGGATCTGTTGCACCATAATCACCTAGAAAGCTTGTTATAATGCTTACTTGCAGGTCCTACACCACTTATAAACATCTGGGCAGTTGGGTCTAAGGATCTCTATTTACACACACACACACACACACACACACACACACACACACACACACACTCACCCCAGGTGATGTGAATGCACAGCAGGGTCTAGGACACACTGGGATAAACAAGAGCAGGCTTCCTTGAGTTCAGAGACAAAAGAAAGAGCCTCAGGAAGTGCCCTCTAACAGGAGGCCAGGAAGAGGGATTAACCACAGTAGTGGAAGCAGGTCTGTGCTTCCTTCAGCTCCCAAGACCACCTAGTTAAGAGACAACACCTCACTTCTTAGGCTTTTATTACATTCTGCTTGGGAATTCACTGAGTAATGCTTATTTAGCCTACATAGTAAAAGTACTGGTTTTCTGTGCATTATATTTAAATCAGTTTGTGGGAAAGTAGCTATAAGAGACAAGTAAGATAAATGAAGTTTTACAAACACATCGGAATTTTAGTAAATGACAATTTTATTATAGTTGAAATTTCTACATTGATTACTTTGCATTCCTTAACTGGGAGTGCAGAAAAAATGAAAATGAAATGATTTCACATGATACAGTAAATTAATCCACTTACTTCACCTACACTCTGCTTTTTAAGAAATCTTTTTTTTTTTAACACCTACAGCACCTGGTCTTCCTAGGTGGTATCCCATCCAAGTACTAACTAGGCCCTACCATGCTTAGCTTCTGGGATCAGACAAGATTGCACATATTCAGGGTAGCATCGTTGTAGAAGAAATATTCTTAAACATACTCTAATAGCCAAAACAGAATAAGAAAATATTAGTAAGCTAATTTTGTCTGTGATTGCTGCAACTTTCTCCATTTTAATTCACAAAAACTCAGAGCTGAAAAAGATTAGAGATTATGTAATCAAAACAGGTTATAGATAAAATTATTTTGCTAAATGGGGGAAACTGGAGAAAAGTCAAAATGCAAAGTAAGGGCAATGACATGTGACATTTTAATTGAATTAATGATTAGTCAATTAACAGCACAATATTTTGAAGCACCTGTTCTTTCTACCCTTTACAGATGAAAAAATTGAGGCTCAAATGTTCAAGGTTACACATAACCTGTAGGTGAACCTGGAATTCAATCCAGGTTTGGGGCCTCCACAGCCATGCTGCAGAGATGTTCATGGCAGCTTTATTTATAATAAGAATGGATTGGAAATAGTAAATGCTTAAATGCTTTATTGTATATCTAATCAATGTATGAAGTCATTAAAATGAACAGACACCCTTACATTCTGCAGATAGGATAATGAATTGATGCAACCATTCCTGAAAGTAATTTAGTAAGATGCTTAAAGTGTCTTTCAAATTCATACTCTTTGGCCCAGTAATTCACTGTCTAAAACCTTATCCTAAAGTAATAATCTGAAACTTGGAAATGGCTTAGTTGAAAAAATATTTATTGAAATAGTATTTTGAAATGAAAAAGAACTGGAAGGAAATTAAAGTTTCAAAATTTGATAATAATTAAATAAATGATGTTTCTTTATATGCTATAGTGTCACATAAGCATTAATAATGATGTCTTAATGACATAGGAAACTGTTTATAATATTTAAGTGAGAAAAGCTTAATCAAAATACTGTATGTACATTATTACAATTTTGTTTAAGGAAAAATATGTGTATACCTAAAGGAAAACAAGACCAAAAGGAAATATATCAAAATAATTTTAAATGTATTAAAAATTTTAAAAATGGATTAAAGTTGTTCTCTCTGCATGATGAAATTAGAATTCATTTTTTTTGTGCTTTTCTGAATTTCATATTCTCTTCAGTAAGAAACAACTACTTTTGTAATCAGGAAGAATACAATGCTACTTTTTAAAAGAAATGGAAAACTCAGATTACAAAAATAAATAAATAACAGAATGCTACAATATGTCGAGTAAAGACAGAAAATTTTATACATAGTAGAGTTTATAAAAATACTTATGTAAATACTTAATTATAACTCTGCAAAGGAAGGAGTAGATGAAAATACAACAAAATATTAAAAGTGTGTTTAGATGGAGAAATAAAGTGAACATATTCTATTTTTATTTTCAAAAATCTCATTAATTTTCATGATTTAAAAAATAATATTTAAAACTTCTCCCATCTCCCCACTCTCAATAAGTCCCAGGACAATCTAGGGTACTATGTGGATAAGTGCACATAAGCTATATAATCAGACACACATGTGCTCCAATCTTCGCTCTGAAATTTACTAACTGTGTGTCTTTAGGCAAATAGCTTAACTTCTCTGAGAAATAAAATAGCACCTAGTTCCTCAGATTACTATGACAATTAAAGGAAATGATGGATGTTAACTGCTTATCATAGAGTCTATGAGAGTCACTCAAAGGGCTTTCTGGCCATTCAAGTAGGACAAATGATGATCTGGGATTTTCACAAACATATCTTCAGCTTCGCTCTTGGTCTTACTTCACCAAGCCTCAGAATGGTGGCAGGTCTTCTGGATCCTGTGTACAGCATGAGGAAAATACTAAAAGTATGAACAGGGGAACTTGGAGGAAAATGTGTTCTCTCTAGTCCTGCTAGTGATCTAACCCATATTGAAAGTCTCTTTAATTGGTAGCTCTTCCTTAGTGAATTCTCACTTTGGTCAATGTGCTAAGACTCCGGTTATTAAATCAACTCAAAGATGTGTTTGTTTGTTTGTTTGTTATCAATGTTTGCCCTCTTCTGTGTGGATATGCCTTTAAGGATGGGTGCTCAGACAGGTCACTTAGAGAAACACACATAGACACACACAGGGATGTACTCCAATATCTTCTTGCTGGCTTTCCCTGCTATTCGATGATTCATAATTAAATTTAGTCCTTTGCATCAACTTTACACTCTCTTAAAATGATACCCAGGTACAAGGTCTAGATAAAGTGACTAGTGAAGACAAAAGATATTTTCAAAATTTGGGACACTTGACTGAGTATAACCTACATGTATAGTCAAAGATAGAGAGGTGAGAAACTCAGGGAGACTGCCCAGCTCTGTGCTGGTAAAAAGCAGCTGTCCTGGCACTCATTGCTTTCAGCTCTAAAATAGCCCAGAGGTACAGGTCTTCTCTACCTGCTGAAACCATCTCCTTATTTTTATAATCAGTGGAAACCAGTCATTCATCACATGGGGTCTGGGTCAGTCACACATGGACTCCAAGTCAGAATCAAATCTTAGCTGTGGAACCTCAAAGAACATTACTTGAGATGGTAATATCCTCTACCAATAGGAGATGTAATGATTGAGATGCTACAAATAGTAAACAGTACAGAAACTGGCACCCCCCAGAAAGACCTTAATAAATGGGAAAAGTTATTACTCTACCCTTGAGGTTATTCATATTCCTAAAACCTTCTCCAGTTCCAAAACTCTTTGCTCTCATGGATAAAAAGACACAAACTTTCTGATCAGACTCTCCTTACTCTCCTTGAAGAGGTATTCTGAAATGGAGTCATGTTAACAGCAACACCCCAAATGTCACCAGCTATCTGTTCACCTAATCCTTCAGTCCCTTACAAAATCCTCGCCATCCAGAACAGAATTTTAGATAATTTCTGAGGAAAGGGGTACACATATGCTGGGTGGTACATAGGTGAGTGTAGCTAGGTAGGAATGACTCACAGCCCAGTGGGTAACCGATTTCTTAACAAAAAGAAGGTAATAATAGGGACATAAATAAATTTTCAGCTGCTATGGAAGACCAGGACACAAGATATTTCAGCTTAGGCCCCTCTAGACTAAATGGCAATAATAGAGTTACAAACACTTGTAGCCCAAGATCATAATGAAATCCCAGGGAGTCACCTGTGTCCAACTACCCAGTGTGGCACATCTTCAGGTGTAACTGACTGGCAGTCTTGCTCTCCTTTTCCATAAGGAAAAATTTTAGTGACCAAAGTGATAAGGATATTTGATGAATGTTTAAACCATGGTAAGCTGTACAGAAAACATGCAAGTTTAGTTTATTTTAGCAATAGAAAGGGTACTACTTTTTAAAGGATAAACAATGCCAAAAGTAATCTTACACTAGATTACATCTCTGTATTCTGCCCTTACTATAAATTTATCAGATGAAGTAGGGTGGTATAATGAAAAGTAGTGTGGTATAATGACCAGGAGCTAACAATGTGCCCATTGTTTCCAGTCCATGTTCTCATGACTTCTGAACAGATCTTCTGTGCTCTTGTGAGTTTGCCATTCTCTTATCCGAGGAAGAAAACCCCCCTACCACCTGCCCCCACAATCTCCAAATATGTATTTGTGGCCTTCAAGAAGTGGCCAAAAGGATCACTTCTCAAAGAAGGATATTAGATTACCTACTAACTTTTTTCCTTAACAAAGAAATAACTTCAACCCTGGCCTGGAGACCCCACACCTTGCCCCCATATCTCTGTCCTCAATACATCAGTTTATATAACTGAGAAATCTGCCTTGGAACATTGAGTGATATACTTGGCAGAACTACAAGTTTCCTTGAGCATCCTTGTAATCACTGTGAATAATTAAAGTCTACATGTGGGAACTTTACAACAACAACAGCAAATCATTGGAAAAACACAATTATTTTATAAAATACAAAAAAAAAACAAAGCAGCAATCATGCTTTGCAGGTACAAAAACGAGGGTAGCTTGAGAAAATTCAATAGAAGGTCTTCTAAATAGTATTCTCTGTAATAAAAGAGCATTAATGAGATTTAGTAGGTTTTCACTCAGTTTTGTGGTCTAGTTTCAAATCCAAAAATTAACAGGACAAACGCTGAGATCAATTCAGCTAAGGTAAGGTGACAGATATCAAACTAAATATCTATATCCAGGTACTCAGTGACACAGAAAACAGAGGGTATGGGGAGATCTCAGAGAAAAGGTATCTGCTGGAAAGACCAATCAGCCTGAAACTACTGCCTTCCACCATGTAGGAAACAAATACAGTATGTACATATTATGATATCTCCCCACATGTAAAATTCCAAGATTCTTTGTATAAGCACAAGTACACATATTATAAGCAGTGAGAATAGCCCAATGTCCAAGCCAAGGCCGAATAGCACCCTAAGAACTGATGTCACGGGACCTTCTTGAATTGAAGTTTTCTAGGTGAAGTTCACGGCTTCTGTTGTGATTCTTTGAGATTCAGAGACCTATGGACTAAAAGTTAACCTTAAATACCACCAATGCAAAATATTACAAACAAATTGAAGAATCAAGGCACAATTATGTAAAAGCTATAAATAGCATTTCCCATTTCCTCAAGTAGAAACATTCTTCCTCTTAAGTTCTACAATCTAAAAACATTTGAGGGAGACCACTCATCTGTAATCATGAGGGGTTCAATTTTCACCTCTAATCCCAGGTTCCCAAATCCATCTATTTTGGGTCCCAGAGGAGAAGCCAAGGTGCCTGGATTCTGGCTAAAAATGTATTCTACATCCTGTACTCTCAAAGCTGATACTAGAGTGGAATCTACAACAGGTCTTTCCAGCATTCTGTAAGACTGTTGTGTCTGACTGATGGAGGAGATTGAGAAAATCAGTGACTCTCACGTGCATCAGGTCACTGCTATTCTTTGGTCAAGTTGATAAGGAGCAATACAGGTTTTATCAACATTTCCAGTTAATAGAAGTGAATATAAAAGTGAAGGAAGATGTAAGAAAAGCTCAGGAATCTAACCTAAATCCAAAATATTAGGTAGCCTACCCAGCAGCTCTCAGTAATTCTTATGCTATGATACTAAAATAAGCACAGTGGTCTAAAAGGGCAAACCCAAATCCAGAAGCATATAAAGAATATCATTCAAATTGCATTGTATGTCACATACACATATACATGTCAAATACAGGAAAAGCAATGAATTATCCCCACAGTTGTCATCCTACAACCCACTACAGGCTTCAGTGGTGCTTGAATTATTTTATAACCCAATAAAATGTACCAGTACAATAAATTCTGTCCAGTAATAACTCATGAAATTATGCCAAATTATTTTATCAACAGAGTCAGGCCTTGAGGTAAATTTGAAATAGTTCATGAATAGATAAGAGTTAATGGAATAATAAATTACATATCAAAATCATGAGAGAGCCCACTTATAATTCTTTCCTTTTAACTACTAGCACAAGCAATCTGAAATTGGCTCAGTAATGCAGAGATACCCAGGTGCACACCACTGGCAACCTAATAGCACAGGCAGTCTGACAAAAAAGAAAACTAACCTCTTCTGAGAACTATCAAAATAAAAAGATTACTAACACACATTACTGTAACGATCACTTGGTCCACTTTAGATGCAGGACCTGTGCTTGCATTTAATGGGCAAAGAGAGCCCCCATGGCTTCTACTTGACCTCCCTTCATGGTAAACTTTGTTCTGTGGATCAGGAAGCCAGGGTAAATTTTGATGAATACTTAATATGCAGTCACTTGTTTGTTTCTATTATGCCTTAGATTATATCAAAGAACAAGATTACAACAAATATAAAAAATGTTTGGAAGGACCTCAGATTCACTCCAGGTAAGTAATTCTAAATGTGTTTTGGGTCTTCTATTCTTTGACAGTCAGATATATGTAAAAAAAGAATATGACCCAGAAATATTCACAAATACAAACAATTGCATATATTATCTTAAACTCCAGAATAAGAATACAAGATCTGGAGATTGTATACTCAATCAATTTCTATATCCCTCGACATCATAAATTTTAGAAACTGTGTATAATATCCTCTTCTTTGCAGAGAAATTAAATGAAAAAAAATAAGAGTGATATTTTTTTTATTCTCTTCAATAAACTTCATTGCAGGTTGTGTGCATTGTGTCCAAATTACTTGCATGGGTTTCATACCATATGCCAACTTTCCAAAATTTATATTCTGTGCTGCTGCAAAATATTGCCACAGAGAATATAAAAAATTTTCAAGTTGTAGATAAAAAGTTAAAGCTCTCAATGAAAAGAAAATTAAAGCCCTCAATGTAAAGCAATATAAATTTCTCCACATGTAAATTGAGATCATGAAAGACATATATATTCACAAGCTAAGGAATGTATTATAAGTCAACAATCTATATTTTGAATTTCATAGTCCTGTCCAGAAAATAATTCTTTAGTTAGACTAGATTGCACAAACTTCAGTTGATGGGTTCAAAAGAAAGAACATGAGCTGTTTTATAACTCAATTTCAATATTTTAAACTTTTTTTAAAGTTTAGAATTTTTTAATACTTTTAAATATTAAGGATCTTCAGTATAGCCAATTGCTTTCCAAATAGTGTTGATATAATTTTCCAATGGTTATACAAAGGCACATTATCACAAAATGAAGAAAGGAGATAGTAAAAATCTCCTAGAAATGGCAATTGTTATGTTGCTGTGTTCTTTTCCAGACTCTTTTCTACACATATAGCTTTTTATTAAAATGGTATCATACTATACTAACTATTCTATAATTTCTTGTTTTCATTTGATATTCCTTACACATTTTTGGTAACTTTAGATATAGATTCACTTCAATCTTAACTGTAAAAGAGTTTTCTATTTTCTGGCTGTACTAAAATTGATTTAACTGTACCTATTACAGTATGGCCGCAAGCAGCTAGAGCCCAAGAAGTATCAATCTCTGCTCTCCATAATCAAATAAGTTTTGTTATTTTAGAAGCTAAGTCATTTCTAATGTTGAAAGCAATCAAAGCATTTACCTGTCTTTAAAAATATTTTTTAACCTCTCTTTAGTCCCTGGTTGTCACCTTCTTCTTCTTATCCTTCAGATATTTTTGAAATCCAAATTATTATGTTCTTATCATCTGCTCCTCCATTCCTCTTTTCCCATATATTTTAATTATTCTTTTACTATGAAGTTCTTTGCTCTACATGCCAAACATTATGGAGTAAAAAATACATGGATAATTTACTTTTTAAGAAAGCATCAGCATGGTTTTCTTTCCTCTCCTCCACAATTAATAGGGAGGAAGTTTCTTCTTAACCCCAATGCCCCTATATGTATCTTTCTAGTGTCCCCCCCATATCTCTGGGAAGAGAAGACTTTGATAAACATTTTAAAATGTACTGAAGATTGCAAAATCTCTGCCAACTACACAATTTTAACACAACTAGACACAGTATTCCATTCACCTTATTTATTCAAAGCAATTTGACAAATATTTTATAATAGATATCTAAGCCAGCCAGGTGCCTGTATAACATGCTACCCCACACACAGCTCAAACAGATTCTTTTTTCTCTGATCTAGCAATCAATCTCAAATATTAAATATCTGAATTCTGTACCTTAGACAAGTGTGTGTATGTATATGTATATGTATGTATCTATTACATAAAATGTTAATATGCTGTACCTTAGTACCTTAGACAAATCATATATATATATATATAATTGATATTTATATTTATTTACTTATCATGGACACACTGTCTATCTGCCTGACTTCTGATTTGGATTTCTTGCCTAGGCAGTGCCAATAGGTTTATTGTCAACTCTACACATAGAGCCAATAGGCCACAGTGCCTCATTCCACATACCAACACTCAGTCCCCATGCCCCAACCTGGGGTAACCTGCACATGAAAGACCTGCTTTCTTTGAAGAAGAATTAGGGTGCCATTTACTATGTACAAAATACTGTTTTGGTGTCACTTGACATTTCATTCAGTCTTTGTTTTGAAAAGTTCAGAGTTGAGTAAAATTAAACTATGAAGTATATGTACAGCTTTAGTCATAATACATATAAGAATATATCTATTTAACATTTTCTCTGTTCTCTTAGGTATGTCTACATAATCCTATATCAATTATTAATAATTGTCATAGGACACTATTAAGTCCTTATCTTGACTGGGCTTTTCTAGTTTTATCAATTATGCTTGAGAAAGGTAGTTGCTATGTTTCATGCTTCTAGAGAAGAAATATCACATAAGTTCTTACTAGGAAAGACCTGCAAGTGGTTTTGTTTTCAATGAACATATGCCCTTTACCTTTACTTGCTTCAATAAAGCAGTGTTTGCAATAGAAAAAAACTACACTTGTGAATTGGTTGAATAGTCATGAAAAGGTTGCTCTTGGTAACCCAGGCAGCCAAGTGATAATCAGCCTTCAAATGGAAAGTTTAAGTAAGGCTTTCAGTTGTACCTGGACAAGAGCTTCAATAGTTGGGTTATTAGATGTGAGTTAGGGAAGAGCAGCAAAACATGAAAAAGCCTGGAATACAACTGTTATTAAGACTCTTGATCTAAGATTGGCATGTACATGTCTTGAGCAGAAAACAGATACACAAATGCAAATGTGTTTCTAGGAGACAAATAAAAGGCAAATAAGATCCTCTGCCTACTTTCTGGTGGTGCCATATATTTCACTAGTTGGCCTCTTGAGATAGAGCAGAAAGTCTTAATGCTGCAAAGAAATAATAGAGTCAATCTAGTTCAACACCCTTATTAGAACACAAAGAAACAAAGTCCAGAGGGGCTGGGTTGCCTGGTAAAGGACCTACTACCTATTCAATATCAGCCCTAGATTTGAGTGGGGTAAAAGTCTCCTGAAATCTAATCTGGTGCACTTTCTCTATAAAAGTCTGCCTCTCGAAAATTCATATGGCATGTCATTTCTAAAATCATTAGAAAAAGAATACAAATTCAAAATTCTTTTTCTTTTTTTAGGTATGACTCTTTTGGCAGATCTTTTACCTCCTGAAACTAAATAACATTTACATTTAACTGAGAGTGATTCACCAGAAAATTTATATTTGTATAGATATATATGTAATGTAAATAAATTTTTATCTTCCTGTTCTCATTGGCTTGACATTTCAGTTTGTCGGGGCTTATCTCTAAGCACCAATTAGCAGAAAACACTGGACTGATGGAAAGAATACATGATGCACTACAAGCAGTCTGGGGCCATGGCAACCTAGGTCTATTGTGATAGCTCCTAATGCTATACCAAAAACAAAGAAGCTCTAAATAAACTCACTTCATATTGAAAGATACACACTGAGAGTAAATGGATAGGAAAAGATATTTCATGCAAATGTAATTTTAAAAAGTTGAGGTAGAAATACATCAGAAAAAAATAGACTTTAAAACAGAGATTATAATAAAAGATGAAGAAGGACATCTCATAATGATGAAGGGATCATTCCAACAAGAGGATATAACCCAAGTCAACACTTATGCACCCAACATAGAAACACCTAACTATATAAAGCAAATATTGACAGACATAATGGGAGACATCAACAGTAATACAGTAGGAGACTTTAACACCCCATTAACATCAATGGACAGATCTTCCAGACAGAAAATCAATAAAGAAACAGTGGTCTTAAATAACACATTAGACCAGATGGATTTAATTGATATTTTTAGAGCATTTCACCCCAAAGCTGCAGAACATACATTCTTTTCAACTGCACATGGAACATATTTCAAGATAGAGCACATGTTAGACCACAGAACAAGTCTCAATAAATTTAAGGAGATTCAGATTATATTGGGCATCTTCACTGACCACAGTGGTATGAAACTAGGAACCAACTACAAGAAAAAATGGGAAAACACATGGAGCCTAAATAACATACAATGAATAGGTTAACAATGAGATCAATAAAAATAACAAAAGAAATCAAAAGATACCTTGAGACAAATGAAAATTAAAACACAATGACCCAAAATCTATGGGACACAGTGAAAGCAGGACTAAGATGGAATTCATAGCAATACAGGCCTACCTCGAGAAATAAGAAAAAGCTTAAACAATCTAACCTCACACCTAAAAGAACTAAAAAAAACTGTACACAAAGCCCAAAGTAAGTAGAGGAAAGAAATAATAAAAATCAGAATGGAAATAAAAAAAGAGAGTCTAAAAAACCGACACAAATAATGATCAAAGGAACCAAGATATGGTTCTTTGAAAAGATGAATAAAATTGATAAATCTTTAACCAAACTCAACAAGAAAAAAAATGAGAAGACTCAAATAAATAAAACCAGAAATGAAAGTGAGAAGTGACAACTGACACCACAGAAATACAAAAGATTATAAGAAAATACTACAAATAATTATATGCCAACAAATTAAACAATCTAGAGGAAATTGAAAAATTCCTAGAAACATACACTCTTCCAACTGAATTAAGAAGAAGCAGAAAATATGAATCAACTGATTAGTACTAATGAAATCAAATCAGTAATAAAAACTTCCCAACAAACTACAATCCTGGACCAGATGGCTTTACAGGTGAATTTTACCAAACATTCGAAGAATTAACACCTATTCTTCTCAAACTACTTTAAAAAATTTGGGAGGAGAGAAGGCTCCCAAGCTCATTTCATGAGGCCACCAATACCATGATTATAAAACCAGACAAAGATATTACAAAAAAAGAAAAAAGAAAATTGTAGGCCAATATCCCTGATAAACATAGATGCAAAAATCCTAAACAAAATATTAGGAAACTGAATTCAGCAATACCTTAAAAAGATCATACACCATGATCAAGTGAGATTTATTCCTAGGATGCAAGTTTGGTTCATTAACTGCAAATCAATTAACAATATGCCAAATAAACAAAAGGAAAGATAAAAATCATGTGACCATTCAATAGATGCAGAAAAAAAAGTCTGACAAAATCCAGCATCCACTTATAATAAAAACTCTCAGTAATGTGGGAATAGAGGGAACATATCTCAACATAATAAAGGTCATATAAGACAATCTCACAGCTAACATCATACTCAATAACAAAAAGCTAAAAGTGTTTTCCTTAAAATCAGGAAAAAGGCAAGGCTGTCCACTTTCATCACTTTCATTTAACATAGAATTGGAAGTACTAGGCACAGCAATCAGACAAGAAAGAGAAAAAGCATCCAAATTAGAAAGGAAGACATAAAACTGTCCTTATTTGTGGATGACTTGGTACTATACAGAGAAAATTCAAAACTGTAAAAATGATAAATGAATTTGGTAAAATAGTGGGATACAGAATTAATTCAGAAATTGGTTTCATCCTTATACACTGATAGTGAACCATCAGAAAGAGAAATTAAGAAAACAATCTTATTTACAATTGCATCAAAAATAAAATATCTAGGAATAAATTTAATCAAGGGAGTAAAAGACATGTACTTGGAAAATTGGAAGTCATTGAAGAAGATACAAATAAATGGAAGCATATGCTATGCTTATGCATAGGAAGAATTAACATCATTAAAATGTCTATATGACCCAAAACAATCTATAAATTCAATGTAAAAATTATCAAAAGACTAATGGTAATTTTCACAGAACTAGAACAAATAATCCTAAAATTTAAATGGAAAAACTAAAGACCCTAAATAGCCATGGCAATTTTGATAATGAAGAACAAAGTTGGAGGCATCACACTAGTAGATATCAAACTATATTATGAGGCTATATTACTGGCATGGTACTTGCATAAAAACAGATGCATAAATCAATAGAATAGAATAAAGAGCACAGAAATAAACCCATGTCTATGTGGTCATTCAATTTATAACAGAGGAGGTAAGAATATACAATAGAGTGAAGACAGTCTATTCCATAAATGGTGTTGGGAAAACTGGACAGATACATGCAAAAAAAAAAAAAGAAACTAGATCGTCTTCTTACAACATATACAATAATAAACACAAAATAGATTAAAGACTTAAATGTAAGAACTGAAACCATAACACTCCAGAAAGAAAACATAGGCAGCGAACTCTGAACATTGCTCTTAATAATATATTTTTTGTATATAGCTCTTCAGGAAAAGGAAACTAATCATCATCATCATCATCATCATAATCATCCTCATAATAAACAAATGGGACTACATGAAACTAAACAGTTTTTGCACAGCAAAGGGGACCATCAACAAAACAGAATGATAATCTACTAAAAGGTAGAAGATATTTGCCAATGATACATGTGATAAGGGGTTAATATCCAAAATTTATTAAGAACTCATATAACTTAACACTGAAGAAACAAACAATCCAATTAAAAAATGGACATTTCACCATAGAAGACATATAGATGTCCAATAGACATATGAAAAGATGTGTGGCTCAACACTACTAATTATTAAAGAAATAAAAATTAAAATGGCTATCATCAATACATCAACAAACAAGTGTTGGAGAGGATGTGAAAAAGAGGAAACTCTCCTACAATGTTGGTGAGATTGCAAATGGATGCAGCCACTATGGAAAAGAATATAGAGTCCTCAGAAAATTAAAAAATAGAACTACCTTATGGCCCAACAATTCCACTTCTGGATATTTATCTGGAGAAATCTAAGCAGTAATTCAAAAAAGAGATACACGTCCCTATGTTAATTGTAGCATTATTTACAAGAGCCAAAATATGAAAGCAATATAAATGCTCACCAAAAGACAACTGGTATCAATAGATAACTAGTTAAAGAAATTGAGGTGTGTGTGTGTGTGTGTGTGTGTGTGTGTGTGTGTGTGTGTGTGTGTGATGGAATATCACTCTTATAAAAAAGAATGAAATCTTACCATTTATGACAATATAGATGGACCCAGAGAGTTATACTCCTAGGTTTATTAAGTCAGACTGAGAAAGACAAATATCATATGATCTCACTTATATGTGGAATTTAGAGAAGATAATGAATGAACAAACAAAATGAAAACATACTTATAGATACAGAGAACAAACTGATGGTTGTCAGATGGGAGGGGTGTTAGGGGGCTAGGTGAAAAAATATTAACAGTTTACAAAGTACAAACTGGCATTTACAAAATAGTCACAGGGATGTAAAGAACAGCATAAAGAAAATAGTCAATAATACTGTAATAACTATGATATCTACCCAGGTAGATATCAGTTTGTAAGTTATAAAAAATGTCTAACCACTATGCTGTGCACCTGAAAATAATATAATACTGAGTAACTATAATTGAAAAAAAATTTAAAAAGAGGCTCTAAATATCTTTCTATTTTCTATTCATGATCATCTTGGCAGACATGGCAAACAGACGCTCCTCATCTCTTAACTGTATCACCAAATCAGACCTTACCTAAAGAAACTTCTATTCTAGAAACTCCTTTGGAGGAGAATGTGATTAAGTATCAACATAAGTAGCTTGAGACAGCAAAAAAGGGAGCTACTCCAAAACATAACCATCCCA
Organism: Macroglossus sobrinus; assembly: GCA_004027375.1. Lineage (NCBI taxonomy): Eukaryota > Metazoa > Chordata > Mammalia > Chiroptera > Pteropodidae > Macroglossus > Macroglossus sobrinus. The sequence continues at coordinate 163,411 of PVKZ01001829.1, read as the reverse complement.
AGCATACATGCTGCAAAAACATCAAATGCCTTTCCCTTGTGTAGATAGTTTACATGGGTCAATGGACTCAGGGTTTCAGTTTTGTAAATAGTGTAGTATATTCCAAATCACAAAAGCCATACTAAGCCCTAACTAAAGGGTAGCAAAATAGCATCACAGGTACATGGGCATTTGTGAACTTGTCCGAGGGCAAAAGACCTAGGTTAACAATGTGTTTGTGGAACTGGGAATCCTGGGTGGCAATAGGGGTATAATTGCCTGCCCTCACTGCCCTTATTCTTAACTCTCATTTCTGCAGTCCCAGAGACTACTGAGCACACAGGAAAATGAAATTATTTCCCACTCTCTAGAAGAGCTGCATTCCCCACTTTCAAGGGCAGGTTAGGCTGACCATTTTGACTACTGGGTGTTTGTATGTCGACAAGTACCTATATCCATTGCAGCTTTCTGAAACATTTATGAACATAAGTTAGTCATATTTCAGCCACAATATGGTAGATAAGACAACCAGGAGATCTCATAGATAGGTTGTGAGGAATAAATAATGAAAAAGTACTTTGTAAAATATCAGGTATGATCTTAATGCTTAATAGCATGAGATACTTTTCTTGACCATTAGCCTGCTTCATCACAAGCTGCCTGGAAGGTAGGCAAATGCTAGATATCACCAGCACAACCTCCAGTTATGGATTAGGTCATAGAAAACAAAATAACTTTGCTGGGAGCTGTTTCATCTCAAATGAAACATCATTAAATTTTTCCAGAAGATACCCAGTTCTTGTGGTCTTATGACTCCCATTTACTGTTCAAAAATTAACTTTGTAATAAGATAAAAGCTGATTTAATCCATTCATTTCATTTGGAAAAACACCACTAACAATGTATTGATTTTTTTCTTCATAAAAAAGGAACTTATCACCAGATACCCAAACCTAGGATAGTCTAATAAAGAGGCAGAACACAGAGTTAGAATTATAAATAAGAATTCTCCAAATTAGAATTATAAACAATTCATTTTTCAATACCTAAAGCTCAGAAATTAACACTATTTTGAAACACTGGCATACAACAGATGAGTTAGACTAAACTGTGTATATAAAGCTAACACCATAGAAAAAGTGAATAAGCAAGAAATGGCACAGGCTTAGAGTTTCTGAAAAACAACCAAACCTTTTTTCAAAGATGAAGTTACATGAGCAAGATAAGCACACTCTTCTTATGGAATTTATAATCAATATGAGATGACAAATATGTATGATAAAAAGAAAGGGCAACATCTTCTATAAAATATTATAGGAAGAACCTGTCACTATTCTTCTTTATGCAAGTGTACCTACCCCAGTCCTACAAAGAAGGAAAATATCTCTGCCTTAAGAAGCTACTCACTGTAAATTATATATTCAATAAAAATTGTTCAATAAAGCTTTCTGTTTCTTCTTCTAAAAAGCAAGCTCCATATATATTCACATATGTTTGAGTAAAATGTTATGATATTTAAATTTTGCTTCAAAATAACCCCATGGTAGTAGGAACAGGGAAGGGAGAGATATCAAACCTAAATGACCATGGGTTGATACTTATTGTATAGAGATGATGGGAATACAAAGCTTCTTTGTACTACTTTTCAACTTTTCTGTTTTGAATATTTCCATGTTAAGTCTATAAATTGCAATCTGCCTTAGAAAGCAACCTCAAATGCTGGTCATTGTGAACACTAAGTGCTTTCTCACACTTGCTTTTCTCTGGAGAGCAGGAACAAATCAACCCTGCACATTGTGCACTGGAAAGTGGACTTAGAGAAAAGGGATAAGAAGCTCTAGAGATGTTTCTCACCAGACTCATCACCATCTGGCTAGAATTGCAGAGACCAGGTTCTAAGGACATGTGATTGCTGACAGAAGACCTCAGAACAAGGATTCAACAAAGAGTTATAAAAACATCTGGATATGAGTAATACAGACAACTCTAGGGGCTCTGTGATGAACTCTACAAAGACTCACATCCCCAGTCACAAATGTGAAATAAAACCATCACATTCAACTAACACCATACAATGGAGGATGGCATTAATGAAAATAAAGGTGATTCCATCGAACCAGTTTGGGACCAGAACTGTTTCTTGATGAAATAAAGTAAAAGCATCCTCCCATTTCATGCTTTAACTCATTCTTTGTACAGACCCTGAATCTTGCTAATATCAGGGGACAAATAATTATAAACAGATCTGGGGCTGATTTTGCCCCCCAAATCTCATCCCATCCATCTTTTATCTTGCTTTTTTAGCTGCAGAGCTTGAAAAGCTAAACACACATTTGCCAGAATATCTTGCAGCTATTAGTGGCCATGTGAAATATGTATTGTCTGGGGGTACAATGCCTGGATTAAAAGGAGAAACCACCAAACCAACATGCTAACAAAAGCAAAGCTGAAGGACCATCAGAGGTACCTGCTATGAGCCATATAGGTTTAAACCTTTGTTCAGCAGAGTTTTTGGTTATATGCAACAAAATACACTATTAGTTGGTTCAAGAAGAGAATGAATGTCTCTCCAAACAGATAAGAACCAAAAAAGGATATATATGTTGGGAAATGGTTAACAAGTTCCCTCAAAGTCAAAAAGAAAAGACCTGATTTGCTTGCTAGTAGTGCTTGCTAATTCCTGTGTAGTAAACTATCCCACCACAGCCAGTTCAAGCTACCAATGAATGTCATTAACTGTGGATTTGAGAAGGAATGTGCACGAACATTTGGTACCCGTAGGAACCGGCTCCAGCACACCACTGGATAAGTCTTATCTAAACTTACAGGAATCCTAACTCAAGTGAGTTGTTTAGAAACTGCCTATAACTCCATATATAAATGTCACTGGACAGAGCAAGGAGGGAGTTTGGCATAGGGAAGAGGAATGAGAAGAAGGGAAATGGGAAAAGTGTAGTTTTTTTTAGAATTAGTAACTACTTACCAAATTGACAAACATGAATTTTGACTCCTAGCTTTCCTTGAGGAGCAAGAGCTTTAGAATTCTAAGATATCAACAACTTGGGAAATAAATGTTTTGTGCTATTTCATTATTCTACATAACTTTTAAATTTGGTTTTGTAACCATTAAGTAACCCTAAAGGTGCCTCCATCTTTAGCATTCGTTTAACACTAAGGAGTATGTATGACATATTGGCACAAGTCATCTCATTTAATCTTCACAATCATCCAGAGAGTTTAAAAAATGGGTATGCTTTACAGATTAGGAAAATGAGGCATAAACATTAAATAACTTGTTCAAAGTAAGGCAACTTCAGAATTTACCCTTTATGAAAACAAAAAAATTAGTGACGACTTCTCACTACAGCCCCAACCAGTTTGGGGTAGATTTACAAACACAGGGAAAATTTCTCTGTGCCATGGGACTCAGAAAAAGAATAATTGGTATGGTGGTTTATAAATAATACATAGTGGCTTGTTTTCTTTCTTTATGGAAATTGTGCCACCTAACACAAAAAAGAACAAAACCCACAGACAGCATATGAAAGATATTATCAATTCTCACATTTATTCCTCAGACCTCGTAGTTCTCGATTCTAAAAATAACAGCTAAGATCCCTGGCACTTCAGTTGCACTTCTAGATAATCACTTGTAATAAAATGAAATAGCAAAAAGAAGATCAGAAGCTTCTGAAAGAGGAAACTAAAAATCCTATAGAAAAGATAATAATTTTCAATAATGGTCATAATTATTGCTAAAGGATAGTTTCTGCTAACAAACTTTTCATTTCCCACTTGTACTTCTCTCTGCTAAACTCCAACCTCTCTCTCTCAAAATTATGAATATGATCTCAAACGGAGGAAATAGATAGATAGATAGATAGATAGATAGATAGATAGATAGTCATTAGACCCAAATCCAAGTGGTCAGTATGACTAAATGAAATATGCTTTATACCTGCCAGATTCAGGAGTGATTTCAGAATCCAAATTCCATCTCTTCACCTCAAGATCCCAAATGCCACCATTGAGAGGGCAGTGGAGCTTTAGTAGGGATTCATCTTAATGATGCAATTGCTATTTATCTCAGAACTTGGGAAGGACCAACCTACTGAGGAAAGGAAACTTTTTATGTTCTAGAAGGGAAGACTGAGAGGAGGGACAGAGAAGCAAAAGTAAGAGAGAGACAATTAGAATATAGTACTATGGGAAAAGGTAATCTGGGGGATAATACTAATTGGGGGTTGCTAACAAATGCAGAGGCAAAAGTGGTCCATTATGTGAGGGTACCCATGAACCAGGCTACTGCATATAGAGAGGCTGAAGAACAATGGACCTGCATTTTTAATTGAGCAGAGTGAAAACAATATCTGCCTCAAAACCACACAAAAGTTTAGGGAATCAGGAACAATCTTATGCCATTTTACTGCTGCCCTAGACCCTCTGGGTAGACCCTGCTAAAAGGACATCAATCATTCACAAGAATACCCACAATATAATAGAGGATTTTCTGATGACCTGAACCATCTCAGAAGTTGCTTATTATTATGATACTAGAGGTCTCATAGTAGCAGTAAAATCTAAGGTCAACATGGGTGAATTATGTACTAAACAACATCATTTCCAGGATCTTTAGCCCTGCTTTCTACATACCTGCACTTATGTCCATATTCATCTGTCTAAAGTAGAATGACCAGTAGATTCCCTGGGTTATCTGGGCTGAGGAGTATTTTCATGAGGCCTTGTAGTATAAGTGGGCCACCAACAATGACAATAGGAAAATCACATGCAACAACTTCTAGTAGACCTTAGGTATTCTACTCTATTTTCCAGAAAATACCATCTGAACACCTTCAGCACACACTTAATGATCCATGGACAAGTACTAGGCATTTTACCCAAAGCTAATTATGGGACCTGGACAAGTGAGTGTGAGATCTATTTGTGCTCCAGACTGCATGGAATTCAGACTGTAATCAATTTTATAAATACAGTATAACACTGTCCTTCTTCTGATTTAGACTAGAATTGCTTCTACATTTTCCTCTAATTGATTACATTTTGTAGCTAATGTGAAGTGCCTGATATTTACCTTCCATAATCTAAATTAAGTCGATTTCTTAAAATAATGCCATTACTCTACTCTTCAGTGCTTTGTCTTCCAAACCACCAGTAAGATATATCTTTCAGCAGGTTGAATATATCAGATGTCTGACTTGTATCATTTCTGGCTTGAGAACTCACAGCCAGACATTCTGAACTTTACTCCAAGAACTTTCCAAATAAGTTCTGAGACTTCTGCAAACACACCACTTACAAAGACATCTTAGCATTGTTTAATTACTCTCACTAAGTGATAAACCTGTAATCTTGATTCTTTACATATTAACACTTCCATGTACTCACTGCCTGCTTCAGGAAAAGTCAAATGCCTTGGCAATTCTTCTCTGTATTCTTTGGGGTCTGTAATATCACCCAACAGAAAGTAAGTAAAATTAAACGATAAGGGAGAAAATCATTGATATAGGGGAAAAGAAGGTCTAATCAGTTATGAGGAACAATACCATGATACTGCACTAAGATCACCATATCTTACATGTAAGAAGTCAAGGCAGAATTGAAATATTAACCTATACTAAGTGTTCTAAATATACAGCAGAAAATTTTAACAAAGAAGCCCCACAATTGGTAATTCTGTTTGCCATCCTATATCAACTACAAATGATGGAAAAATACAGAAAACTTCAGCCAAATGTCAAGCTTTCCAAAGACATCTTGAACACCCTATGTGAACACTCACTAAACTTGTGGTAACATGTTCAAGACAAGGACAGACTCTTGAGTACCAAGTAAGTAAACAAACCATTCACAAAGTCCTGAATGTTCTAAGAAGACATTAAAATGGACTTCAGATATACTGCTGTTCCCTAATAACCTAGATATTATCCTGTTGGTCATGAATATTTATTCCTAAAATAGAATGGCTGCTTCCAATGGTCATCAGTATAACCTCATTGGTATTGAACACTGTACAAATATGTTAAAAATGTTTCACCAATATTTGTCCTCCTGACAAATATTTACTATGAAGCCAAGACAAAACCATATTCTATGAGGTATCAAAAATGAATGTCCCCCCGCCACCTGCCTCTAACATACTTAGTCCTCCATAGCACACTCTATTGATTTCAAAAAAAGTCATATTAGTGATTAATATCCCACTGACACCATGGTCAACTCTAAAGTATCTGCCTCGCTGACAAAAATAAGTATAAGTCCCAATTTCTTGATCATCCTGTATAGTTAGAGAGGCTCCTATAGCCAGCTCTGGCCAAAGGGCCCACATAAGCTGAGCTAGGCCCTTGTACTCAGAACCAGTGGAGAAAGATCAGATGTACATAATTACTCAAAGTCTAAAATTTATGAATAATCCAGTAGTCAACCAATCTGAATTAATGAATAGGTGAGCAGTTAGCACAACAGTTTGTATGAGAAAGCATGTGTCCCAGAATTGATCAGAAGTTATGTTTTCTCCTACATCAAGGTTCTTCCTGAACCTTGTTTACATTATTAACTTGCTCAGCAAACTTGGTCTTTATGGGTAATACTAAAGGAAACTTCTGCTTAGTCTCTATAAAAATGATCAAAACAAAATTATCAAAAACACAAAATTGATGACATAAATTACTGAGATTTTTGTTTTATCAAGTATCTTATCTATCAACCTATGTTCAGTAAAGTAGGGATTGTACCCATCTATAAACAAAAATATATATACATCCAAGTGAGAGAATGATTATATTTATCACGGTAGAAATGGAGCCATAAGAACATTTAAGCATAACCACAAATTTAAGTTGTCTGGGTTATTTATATATAGTTCTCCCTGCCCTACTATAAATGTTAAGCAAGAATTTAAACTATTCCTTCTCCACAAAAAACAGTCTTAATTGTTCATATTTCAAATACTTAAGATAACCTACAACCCCAGAACCAATTCCTGTCTGAATTAAAAAATCTTACAATCCCAGCTGATCTGTGTTTATCAAAAATTGTTGTCTGTTCTTTTTAATGATAACTGAAATAATCTAAGACTCTCATGGCATTCCATTCTTTGCCTTCAAAAATACAGTTAAGAGACACGTGTATCCAAAAATAATGTATCTAGTCATCACTCCTTCACAGTTCAACCTGCTTATATTTCAATCGAAAATAAAGGAGATTTCTTTGATCCCACTGAGTATGAAAAGTGAAGATTAAGAAACATCTTGCTTATGCACAATTGAGGGGTCTAAACATTGTTCACTTTTCCTAGTATATCTTAGGCTTAAATCCCTTTCTTGATTCTGCCTCATCACTCAAAGGCTTTTGGTGATTTCCTTTGATTGCTTGTTTTTAGAGATTTAAATTAAAAAGTATAAGTTCTCCAAGACTCCACTGAGGAGCATTATGTGATTTTCCTATGTAGCCTAAAATAAACTTCAGTTGTAGTGATATTCCTCCTCCCTTGTCACTCCCATGTCATATTCAAAACATATGGATAACAACTATACAAAAGTTATAAAAGCCTAAGTGCTTTTCTCTCATTTTACCCATAGACTTAGTCCATTAGATTTGATTGATTACTTACTAATGCAATACACTGAGCTAGCTGTTTATCTCAAAACATAGCCAGAACCTCATAAAGTTGCACTACTCCTATGACCTGTAGAGTCAAGAAGTTGGTTGTAAGGTTAAAAATTCCTGGTACAAATTCCTGCTTCATTGTCAATTTACTAATTCACTTCACTTGATCTTCTTGGTCATCAATTATGTATTTACTGAGCATCTGCTCTATGCTGCATATTATGAATTCCTTAGTATCTGCTGCATGCTAGGTATTGTGGCCAGTGCTCTCAGGGGCACAAAGGATGTGAGCATTCACTGTTCCTAAAACAATGTAGACTCTAAATGTCATTATGTAAACATCATAATTAAAAAGGGCCTTGCTTCCAGTAGGGACAAAGGATCTGGGAAAATGTCCTTTTACTGCCATTTTCTGGAGCTTCCCACATGCCCAGGGTGGGAGCAGTGTTTAGTAAAAGAGAAAATCTCCCGGAGTGAAATTTCTCAGGCCCTACCTCAACTCTGAAAAATGATGAGGCTTGGTTAGCTTCATTTTTTACAGAGCAACTAAGAGATTGGCCCTTGGAGGAAAATACCTGCCAGCCCGAGAACCCGGAAGCCTAGGTTATTAAATCTATATTAAGATCATTTAATGAGGATTTATGAGGCTTTTGGAGTATTTAGTCTCTGTAACTTGTATTCATATATCCCACCACTCATACTTTCACTATTTCAAGAGCAAGAAACACTTGAGAACTATGAGAATGCACCTTTTGAAATTTGAACACATGGAGTTTTCAAACATACGAATCTCATATGGTAAGAGATTTCTACTCAGTCATCCAAGTCATATGGTAAGAGATTTCTACTCAGTCACCCAAGCAAGTCTCACTGGATAAAATACCCATGAAGTAGTAGTGTATAAGCTCCTGTAGGAAATAAGTAGAAAAGACAGGACCAGATAATTGCTATAGAGGTTCCAATAATTTCTGGGTATTTCCAATAATCTAAGCAAGAGCTCCAAAAAACAAAACAACTTAAACTCACATTTATTTTAAACTAAACTAGTGACCTTGGACAAGCCAATTTCACTATCAGAGATCATTAAACTAACTGGAAAATGATCATCTAAGCTTCCTTTGAGGCCTTGATTCTATGATACTATGATTCTATGTAGAATATACTTAAAAAGCACTTTGAAGTTCCCAAGACAATCCAAATGAAAGATACCTTCTCTACCAATTAGATGACATGCTTTGAATCTGGGCTTGGGAAATATGGTCACCATATCAACAATATCGAAGGGTGAGTAAGTGAATATGTTGGGTTTGGCAAAATGGAGGAGGGGATTTTCAAACCCCAACAGGCATTCATCTATACGTTTATTCTTTAAGCAAATATACAAGGCATATAGCAAGCATTATATTAAGCTGTAGTTATAGACGAATAAAATGAAAGAAAAAAAGCTCTCATTAAACTTTTATTCTAGCAGGGGATAGAAAATATTTACACCTAAAATATACAAAATGCCAGATGGTGGTGATTGCTAAAAAAAACAAAAAACAAAAAAAACAAAAAACAAAAAAACAAAAAAAACACGTAAAGTTAGGGGAACACATAGTGGGGATGTGCTTGCTGCTTTATATGGAGTGGCCTGGGAAGGCCTGACTGATAATAATGACACAATACAGCAGGGTCTTGAAGGAATTGAGATAGCAAATAGATAGATGCAGAGTGCTCCAGGCAGGAGGAAGAATGAATAAAAAGGCCCTTAGGTGGGAGTGTGCTTGGTATATTAGAAACAGAAAGCAGACCAGTGTGGCTAGAGAACAGTGAATAAATTTGAAGAGAAAGAAAGCCTGAAAGTTTTATAAAAAAGCAGGAGAGTGAATGGACTGGTAACTTTGCTCAGTAACACAAAGGGCCAACTTAGACTAGGAGTCATAAATTTACAAGACAAATCAGCATATTTGTGTTTTTTCTCCAGCTATATTCATCTGTCCAGCTGCCATGGTGCAGATGTGTAACAGGTAGAGCTTTGAATTTAACTTTTCTAGAGGTTTTGCCATCCATAAAAAAACAAACAAACAAACAAGTAATGGAGCTAAAGGTATAGAGAAAGGAGTGATTGTAAATATTGTGGGAGAGTTGGGTAGGGGTTAAGGGGCTGGGTGAAAAAGGTGAAAGGATTAAGAAATACAAATTGGTAGTTAAAAAATAGTCATGGGAATATAAAATACAGCAGAGAGAATATAGTCAATAATATTTTAATAAGTATATATAGTGCCAGGTGGGTATTAGACTAATCGAGGGGATCACTTCGTAAATTATATAAATGCCTAATTACTCTGCTGTACTCCTGAAACTAATATAAAATAATATTGAATATTAACTGTCATTGAAAAATAACAAATAACAAGAAAGAAAGAGAGAGAGAGAGAGAGAGAGAGAGAGAGAGAGAGAGAGAGAGAGAGAAAGAAAGAAAGAAAGAAAGAAAGAAAGAAAGAAAGAAAGAAAGAAAGAAAGAAAGAAAGAAAGAAAGAAAGAAAGAAAGAAAGAAAGAAAAAGAAAAAGAAAAGGAAGAAAGAAAGAAAGACCAGAAAGGGTGAAATAGGAACAGAGAACAGAAAGATAGAAAGGCTTAAATTTCATGAAATATTGGGGGGTGTGATAGAAGCATCAGGGGACTAGGAGTTCAACTTTCATTTCTGTAGCTATAATTCTGTCCCCTCATTCTAAGCGGCTGTCAACTGCTTGTAGACTTTCTTCTCCAATTCTCCTTCCAACTTCCATCCTGTTCTATTCATTCTCACTCTGACCCCAAAGCTGAAAGTAACTAATGAGAATGGGAATGGAGAGTTGACTATTAGGGTTATGTGAACAGTGTTAGAGATAGGCATGATCATATGGAAGGGAATGGAAGAAGAGAAACCATCCCTCTCTTTTTTTACCCTCCCAAGTCTGGGTCAACACATCAAGAAGCACATTGCCTATAGAGCATTAGCAAGTAAATCCTGTTATTATGTTTGGTCCCAGCTTCAGTATACATGGTGTTTCAAAATGATTGGATCAGGGCAGACTCTGCTTCTTTCTCTGGCTTAAAGGTACATTTCTACAGTCAGCAAATGTCTGAGCCAATGTATAGCAGAGAAATGCTATTATTTTGCCTCAACATACACTGCCCATAAATCTCTCCATAGGATACCTTGACCAAAATGGGAAGAATTCTCTAGACTAGCAAATTATTCCCATGAACTACTCAAGCTTTGAACATTTTCTGAGACAGATTTGAAAGAGTTCTTTTTGTTTTGTTTTTCATTCTTTTAGAATGGTTGTGTTACTGCTACTAATAAGACACAGTTGATTAAAAGAACAGAATGCAGATAATTTTGAAGAAGTTAAAATGATTTCATTAAGACAGTGGTCTTTCATGAGAAAGTGCATACTTGTTACATTGAAATCAAGATAAATGAGGCTTTCTGGAAATTAATTCCTTTTCTCCCATTGCAACCCTCCTAGTATTTTCCAGCACTTTCTGCTAAGTATTGCATTTATTTGTTTATTCACTTACTAACCAAAATATTTGTTGATATCTAGTCAACTTCAGACATTGATTATGGACAAGATTTGAAGATGAAGCAATAGAATATTCCTAACCTCAAAGAGACTGTAAACAAATATACAAAAAAAATAATACAAGGAAAAACATACTAAGATAAGTAAAATTTAGTTAATATTATTTAAGAGTCCAGGTATTTTCTGCCATCTTAGTTTCTTGCAGCATTTCCTCTCTGCCTGGAATTCTCTAATAATCTCCCTACTTTTATCTCAGTTCTCCCCTTCCTTTTAAGACCTGTCTGAGTATCACTTCATTTAGAAGATTTTCAGGATTGATTTTTCCTGCATCAGATTTCACAAAGCATTCACTTTTTGTAAGACTGTCATTTAGCCTGTGCTACCTTGCATTGCTGCTTCAAATGATCCAGTCACAAAGTTAATAGATATTAGAAAATAAAGAGTTTGTTTTCAGTCTGCGTGGAGTGAAACTTTCCTTTGTCAAGGAAATCATAAAGTTGGACACATAAGAGTACTTTAAGGTTGGGACCAAAGAATTTTAATTTTCCTTAAGAAAACAGTGTCAAGAATTTTAAAAATAAGGGCTGACAGAGAAAGAAGGGGTGAAACTAAATGGGCTGGAACTTTTACTGGAACATCAAGCTGACTGTGACATGAAGACCAGGTTATGAAAGACAGAAGACTGGATGGGTGAAGACTACTGTCTATCAAATTTAAAATACATACACAGTCAATGAAGCAATTCTATTAAGGTTTTATCCTAAATATATAATTGCAAAACTATGTAAATCTTTTTAACTATCAGTATCTTATATAATCTTAAAACGACCTGTAAAATGAGACTTTTCCCCTCGTCTTGCAATATTAGCAAAAATGCAAAATCAGGAATAAGAACTACATTATATAAAAATTACTAGGCATATGAAAAATATCAATAGCTTTCAAAGTTTATTTAAAGTAAGGAAATTCATTAATATAGAGCACTGTGGCATTTCCCCTACTCATATGTCAAGTCAAGTGTGGGTGGGGCTGAGCTTTGGAAATTGTTTCTAAAAGAGATGTGTGCTGCATATTTATTGAGCAGCCAAAATGTTTAAGTCCAAATTCACGAATTACAGTGTGAGAAATTTGGGAAACTTAACATGTTTATTCTGGAGGTGGAATGGCAAGAAACTGGTACCAACTTAAATTGAGAAGTCATAATACAGAATCAAGTGGCCCCTATGACAGGGCAAGAGGAGGCAATAGCAAAAACAAGTTTCACTCCTTCTATTTGGAGAGGAACTGGTACAAGATTCAATGTAGTTAGTGGAAGATAACTGGACTACAACCTCATGAAGAAATCATCCCTAAGGATCCACTTGTAAGAAAAAGGTGACCCTCCAAGAAAGAGGTTCTTAGAAACATTGATGGAGAATGGTAAATAAAGGGGAAATTATAAAAGATTGGTTGTATCCTCTGGTACTTTCCTATATAGCAAGGGCCCTTTTGAGGAGATACTTTGAGGATACTAACAAAGTGGATTCTGCTGTTGTGGATCAATCAGGGATGTTTTTGGTTTCATACAGCACAAGGGGGAGCTATAGCATTTTTCTTTCCAAGGTAAGGAGGACAACAATGAAGCTTCAGCTTAGTTACGGATACATGTGACAGTCTAGTAAGAACTGTGAGGGAACTTTACATAGCCACTTTTTGGAAAACTGAACTAGAAAATATATTAAATGCCACAACTTCTGGAATGAAAATCCCTCATCAAGTCTTCAAAACACCAATCTGTTTTACCTGAAGGATCAGTTCCCTGAGTAGAAGAAATGCAAATTTGCCTTAATTTGTTCGTTGTGTTTTTACAAATTTTTTTCTGCAATATCCTTAAGAATGGATTCTAAAAACTTAAATCATACCTCTAACCCCTAGAAAGCTGATTCTCATTCTTATTTCTACTTAAATAATCCCTCATTCTACATACTAGATCATTTTCCTCTTTGCTGCCATTAAAATAAAAGTGTAAAGATGTGTGTGAGAGAGAAAGGGAGTGGGGAGAGGAAGCTCCAAATTCAAAGTAAATCAGTGCTTCCACAGTTCTCTGGAGCATTGCAGCTCCTGCTTCTGGGGTCTATAACCCACTGTTTGACAAAAACAGGGCTCTGCCCTCAGATTAGTCATTTTGAAAAGAAAAATGTGAACAAAGTTGAAATGAGAAATTAGCAACTGCTCTAGATTGCATTCTTGAACAGAATCCCTCAGAGTCCAACAAACCATCTTATGCTTCTTTTTTCTCTGCTTATATTTTAGTGAATTTTATGTGATGTTATTGGAGGCCATCCTCAAAGTAAAGAAGACAGAGAGCCAAGAAGCCCTGCTCCAAGTTCTGAACAACATTAAGAAAGAAGTACGGACAACAAAACATGCACCTTGCTTCAGAGAGCCCAGAAGGCTTCAAAAATGTGTGCTGAACCTCACCCTGTGACTGCTTCCATTTTCCCTCCACATGACTCTGGTAAAATGAGAAAGTCTTTACTTGCCCTGAATAAACCTGGGGGAAAAAATGAAGGCATGGCTAGCCAAGTAATAGTAGCCTTTAGTAAGAAATGTTAAGTTACCACATAAACTCTCTAAACTTATAACCAATGATCAGGGCCTAGCTCAAATGTTACATCCTTCAAGAATTTGTCTCATTCTCCTAACCCAGTGGTGTTCCTCCTTCCTCAATTCTTGCTTCTTATCTCTGTTAAGTTTGAAATACATAAGAACCTGGAGAGAAACAGGACACATGTACATTGGTGCTAAGAACCAAAATCATATATCTCACACAGCTTATCATATACATTAACATGAGTCTACTATTTTTCTGTTTTCATCAATATAACTTTATTATTTGAAAAAAACTCTTGTCTAGGAGAATACAAGCTACAAGTAACTTTATTGTTCAGTTCAGCAACTCTTCAATAAAAGACATCCACTGACAGTTTATACCCTAAGACTTTTTGAACCTCCAAATCTCTGTTTTGCTATTCCCATCTATTCTCAACCTTTTTATATCATGGTCTTTACCCAAACGTAATCAAGTTTCCCCCTCTTATTAGGACAGACTTCAAAGTTTCAATATCCCACCCTTTCTCTCCATCTCCTAAAACACTATTAGATTCTGTCAATATGAAAGTCTCTCTCACACTGGTAAGCAATAAAAAACTCAGCTAACTTTTTCTTGGCAACAGGTTGTCCAAGTGACATTTTGGGGAGCCAGTATTTAACATGCTCATTTTATTAATGTTAAATAAAGTAATGAATTCATGGGGCGAAACGATGGATTGGTTTAGATTTAGCAGGCATGTGGTAATTGTAAATAGAATTCTTACTTTGGAGTTGAATTTGAAGCCATTGAAAGGGATTTGAATTTGATTGTTTTTTATCCCTACTTTCAAAGTTACACCTTTATGGGTTTTACTTTTCCATGCCTTTAATTGGACATATGAGAGTACATGTGACAGATCCTACATACTTTAGTGCAGAGCTAATTTAAAGCCAATACTGCAGTGGAACAGCTGCTTTCTTTTCCTTAGAGTCTACTTGTTTCTGTTCAATAAATGAAACACATGTAGAATCCGGGGACCCACCAATACTTACTTCTCTGAGGAGCTGCTGGATAACTGTGCAGGCTTCAGCTAGATGTGTTACTCACAATATAGGTAGAGACTGAGTGAAGGGAAGAAAAATAGATTCATGAGAATTCATGAGAATTTCCTTGTGAACTTGCAATTTTCTCACTGAAAGAGACCATGAGTGGTATTAGGCATTTTCTACTGCAGCTGTTTTCAGCAATTTCAGTGCATTTCTTCATTTATGCTGAGGGGTGGCATACTTAGTGATTTTCAAACACTAAGAAACAGGGATGTTTCCCATATAGCATCATGAAATTTGTGCCACTATAAACTTGTCCAAGTTCCTCATTCCAAATGAGGAAAATAAGTCTACAAAGAAATAACTTGCTCAAGATCACTAATTTTCTTATATTCTTTAACTATACATATTGTCAAAGCACACATACTGAACTCAGATTCTCTACTGATTTTCCATGCAGTATTTTTCCAAGACATAATGAGGATTTCCATTTATGACTTCTGAATATGTGAAAACAAATAAAACACATATCTAGAAGGAACCAATATCTTCTCAACCTGTATATACTTACACTGTTTACTAACACCCATGCTGAGTGCTTGAAAAACATGTGCAGAGACTGAATGGACCAGGAGGATGAGTTATGGAAAGAGTTAGAGTTCTTTGGTATGGAAAAAAAGAGTCCAATGCTCAAGAATACTGGACATGTCCTAAATAATGATCTAGAGTAGGATGCTGTCAAGTATTTGATTCTCAGTGTTACAGTTTTTTCACTATGAAAAGGGGGTTAGAAATGATGGCCAGCTACCAGAGTGTGATGATTACTCTTCTGAGATACTTTCACCTCTGGTTATAGCTACAAGGTGAATAATGCTGATTAATCGAGGCAACACAGGGAAAACAACTTAAGTTATATTAAGAAATCAAGAATGACAGCAATAAACCACATAATGTGCTCATATACTTTTAGATAGATAACAAAACAATCAGTTTAATAGATTCCATTTACTATTTATGGAATAGCCCAGTTAAATAAATAATAACAAAAAAATTCAAATGCATGACTTTTGAATAAGTATTCCCTATTTTTCTAACTAATGTCTTCTCTTTTGCACCTCCTTTACCCAAGGCTATTTACACATGCTTTAAATAAGGTGTGTTTCCATTTACACCTAGCTATTACACAGAGTCTAGGTGATAACAGACTATCTTCTCTATGTTACTTTTATAACATCTTAGCTTCTGCTCTGTTCTCTTCCCCTCTAGCCCTTCTGCAAGCTTAGGATCCAAAAAGCTTTTTAAAGGGCATGTGACATGTTGTTCCTCTAGCTATTCCTCATTCACTCATTTAAGCATCAGAGCACATGATTTTACCATCTGGTTTCTTTAAGGGGCAATATGTAAAGCAGAATTAAAGCTAAAACAGGTTTCTTAACACTTACAATTCTTATCAACTCTCAAGTGATTTCTAGATGGTCATTTAGGCCCTTGCCATGCTGTAATGTTAAGTGACTAAATGCATTATGAGTCAAAATACCACAACTTACTGATGTCAGTATATTCTACCACTCATATACACTAGAGCATAGGACAACAAAATTTATGTATAAATGTTTAATGTTTTTTAAAAATATTTTTTAGTTACAGTTGACACACAGTATTATATTAGTTTCAGATGTACAAAACAGTGATTAGACACTTACATGTAACTTATGAAGTGGTCACCCCAGTAAATCTAGTACCCACCTGACACACTACATAGTTATCACAATGCTACTGACTGTATTCTCCATGCTATACTCTACATCCCTATGACTATTTTGTAACTGTCAATTTGTACTTCTTAATTCCCTTCCCCCTTCACCCACCATCTGGCAACCATCAAAATGCTCTCTGTATCTATGAGCTTGTTTCTGTCATTTGTTTATCTTGTTCTCTAGATTCTACATATAAGTAAAATAATATGGCATTTGTCTTTCTCTATCTGACTTACTCCACTCAGTATAATACCCTCTAGGTCCATCACATTGTTGCAGATGGCAAAATTTCATTCTTTTTTTATGGTCGAGTAATGTTCCATTGTGTGTGTGTGTGTGTGTGTGTGTGTGTGTGTGTGTGTGTATCACCTCTTTATTCATCCACTGATAAAACCCAGTTTGCCTCCATATCTTGGCTATTGTAAATATTGATGAAATGAATATATGCATGCACATGACCTTTGAAGTAATATTTTGGGTTTCTTCAGATAAACACCCAGAAGTGGGATAATGGGGTCCTTCTCTGTATCTACTTATAGCCTTTGTTTTAAAATCCATTTTTTCTAAGATTTGCTACCTCAGATATTTTTTTGTTTTTATTTTCATGAAATAATGTTTTACATCCCTTTACATTCAGTCTGTGTATGTCTTTCAATGTGAAGTGTCTCTTGAAGTCAGCATATGTATGGGTCTTGTTCCCTTATCCATTCAGACACCCTGTCTCTTTTGATCAGAATATTTCATCCATTTACATCTAAACTAATTGTTGATAAATATGTAGTTACTGCCATTTTATTATTCATATTTTTAATCCTTTTTCAACTTCTTTTTCTTAAAGAAGTCCCTTTAACATTTCTTTTAATACTGGTTTGGTAGTGATGAACTCCATTAGCTTTTTCTTATCTGGGATGTTCTTTGTCTATCCTTTGACTCTAAATGATAGTATGTTGGGTAGAGTAATCTTGGTTGTACGCTCCTGATTTTCATCACTTTAAAATTTCATGTCAGTTCCTTCTGGCCTGCAAAGTGTTTGTTGAAAAATCAGCTGACAGTTTTAAGGGAGCTCTCTTGTAGGTAACTAACTACTTTTCTCTTGCTGCTTTTAGAATTCTCTTTGTCTTTACCCCTTGGCATTTTAAAAATGGGCTTCACATGTGGAAGTAAAGCCATCTCCAGCACATTAGTGGTCAAAACATGGTGGAGTGAGAGATGTCTCCAGATCTCTCCCCTTAAAACATCTAAACTTCAACGAAAAACACCCAAAATGCACACCGGCATGTCTGTGCATAGGATCTGCGCATAAAAGCTAACACAGGTCAGTAACCTGGGAGGCAGGCTGTAGACTTGGAGAAATAAAGAAGCTGCCTTTCACAGCCTGAGCTCACTGCAGGAGGAAGAAGAGGGGTAAAGGTGCAGCAGGTTGCCTGAACAGCCCTAATTGACAGAGCTGTGAGCCGTATATGCCTGGGTAGTGCCTAAGGTTCAAGGAATAAAGAGAAGTGGAGAGAGCAGAGAAACAACAGTTGATTATTATCAGCCTCGGTGGCAAAATGCAAGGCTGAGCTTCAGCCCCTATCCCCCAACCAAGAGGGCTTCTCCCCCAATATCCTCTGAGACTGAACACTGTGTAGCTGCAGGGGAATCTGAGCAAATGCTACTGAAACTTTTGCTAACACTGACTGAGACTGAGGGTAGCAAGTGTGATTAAATATCTATATATTAAAAGAAAGGCATTATTAAGGCTTTGTATAAAGCAGAGATCCAAAAGTCTTAGATGCCACCTATTGGAAACCAAAAGAAAAATGCCTTCCTTACAACAGGCTAAAGAGAGACCTTTGTATAATAAACCTTTTTTCTGGGGGGGGGGGAAGCAGAATACACGTTCATTAATGCCCAGGTGGAGAAATAGTCCATTAAACACCATGAACAACCAAGGTAACAAGGTATCTCAGAAAGAAAGAGAAAAATCTCCAGAAAATAAGCTTAAAGACATAGAAATATGTGACTTAAATGATAGAGAATTCAGGATGTTATTTCCAAAAGGCTCATTGAGATCCAAAACAACTCATATAAAAAATTTCAGGATTGGATTTAAGAAATAAGCCTGGGACCTGGGCAGAATATTGGCAGAATGAGAGACATCCCCAGATCTCTTCCCTTGAAACAAAAATAAGCTGAACATCTAAAACTCAACAAAAAATGCCAAAAATGTGCCCCAGCACATCTGAATGTGGAATCTGAGCATAGAGCTACCAGAGGTCAGAACCCCGGGTGTTGGGCACTGGACTGAGAGTAATAAAGAAGCTGCCTCTCACAGCCACTGGAACTCTCTGTAGGAGGAAGGGGAAGCGTGAAGGTGAGGGGACTTCCCTGAATAGCCCTAACTGGAATTGCAGTGAGCACCCCACAGCAGGGACCAGTCATCAAGGCAGAAAGCAAAGAAGTGGGACAAAACCACAGAGAAGCAACAGTTGATTTTTACTGGCCCCAGTTGCAAAACCAAGGTTGAGCCACAGCCCCCAACTCCCAACCCAGAAGGTCACTCCCCCAATATCCTTTGAGATTGATCACCACGATGCTCCAGGGGAATCTGAGCAAATGCTACTGAAACTGTTGCTAACACTGACAGTGACTAAAACTGAGAGAAGAAGTATGACTAAATATCTACAAGAAAATACAAAAGACATTTAGGCTTTATATAAGGCAGGGATCTAAGAGGTTTAGACAGTACCTATTGGAAACCAAAAGAAAAGTACCTTCTTTGCAGCAGGCTAAAGAGAGAACTTTATATAATAAATTTTATTTCTGGAAAAACAACAGCATACACTTCCATTAAAGCCCAGGTGGAGAAATTGTTCATTAAACATCATGAACAACCAAGGTGAGAAGGCATCTCAGAAAGAGAAAAATCTCCAGAAAATATGCTTACAGACATAGAAATATGTGACTTAAATGACAGAGAATTCAGGATGGTACTTCTGAAAAAACTCAATGAGAGCTAAAACAAATCATATCAACAATTTAAGGAATTGAATAAACAACTATATGAGCAGAGCAAGGAGATCAAAACCCTTAGGAAGAACAGAATAGATATTCTGAGGATTAAAAAAAACACTGCAAGAATTGAAAAATAAAAAATAGCAAGCTTGTGAAATAGACTTGACCAAATGGAGGCAAGGATCAGTGATATCGAAGACAGAAATCTAGAAATAAATCAGAAGAAAGAATAGAAAAATCGAAAAATGAAAAATAATGAAAGAGAAATACAAGAACTAGCTGATATCATCAGGAGATCAGGAGAGGAAACATAAGAATAATGGGCATTCTCGAAGTGGAGGAAAAGGAGCAGGGACTAGAAAGCATTTTCAGACAATTAGTTGATGAGAATTTTTTAAACCTAAGGAATGAGCTAGAACTTGGGATTCAAGAAGTCAACAGAACACCCAATTATCTTAACCCAAAAAGGCCTTCAACAAGACACATTGTATTAAAGTTATCTAAAAGTCAAAAACAAAGATAGAATTCTCAAGGCAGCCATGGGGAAGAAAATGGTAACATATAAAGGAAAACCCATTAGATTATCATTGTACTTCTCAGCATAGACCTTACAAGTCAGAAAGAAATGGAATCAAATATTTAAACTATTAAGTGAAATGAACTACCAGCCTAGAATAATGTATCCAGCTAAGTTCTCCCTTAGATATGAATAAGAAATTAAGACCTTGCAGACATACAAAAATTGAGGGATGTCTCCACTATGAGGCCTGAACTATAGGAAATACTGAAAGAGATCAACTCACCTAAAACAAGATAACAACATAAAAATAATTAGGAGTAAAGTGACTATCAGGTAAATATAAGATAGTAATGAATGTTCAGCATACATAGAGACAAATTTAGACAACAATGACTGGGAGGATTCAAAGATCCACATTCACAAAAGAGAATGAAGATAAGACACATGCAGAAAAAAATGGATGATTGAGTGTGTATATGTGTATATATAAATGTATATATATATACATATAAACATATATATAACTATCATTTACATATATATGTATATATGTGTGTGTGTATATATATAAAACTATCTTTTACATATATATGTATGTGTGTGTATGTGTGTGTGTGTGTATATATATATATATATATATATATATATATATATATATATCTTTTACATGCTCGTAATGGTAACCACACACCGAAGATTCAAAGCTGAAGTATATAACATAAAACAAGAACAACCAGAGTCAAAACTCACAAAATCCAACCAAAAAAAAAAACCAGAAACATATGGACAAGGAAGCAATGGAAACACTGAGCTACCAGAAAGCAAAAGATAAAATGGCTAAAGAACACCTCATATTTCAATAATCACCCTAAATGTAAATGTACTGAACTCACTAATAATAAGACACAGAGGTGCAGAATGGATCAAAAAAAAAAAAAAACAATCATATGCTGCCTCCAAGAGAGACTCTCAGCTCCAAAGACAAATATAGACTCCAAGTGAAAGGGTGGAAAATGATATTTCAAGCAAATGGCATTCAGAGTAAAGAGGGAGTAGCAATACTAATATCAGACAAAATAGACTTCAAAATAAAAAAGGCAAAAATAGATACTGAGGGACACTTTATTATGATAAAGGGGATCATGCACCAAGAACACATAACACATATTAATATCTATACTCTTAATCAGGGAGCCCTGAAATATGTAAAGCAATTACTAACAGAAGTGAATGGAGAAACAGACCAAAACACTATCATAGTAGGGGACCTAAATACCCCACTGTCAGATATGGACAGATCATCCAAACAAAAAATCGATAAGGAAATAACATTCTTAAATGACACATTAGTCCAATTAGTCATAATTGACATTCACAGAGCCTTCCATCCCAAAACAGCTGCTTATACATTCTTCTCTAGTGTTCATGGAACATTCTCAAGAATCGACCACATACTGGGAAACAAAGATAGCCTCAATAAATGTTAGAGAGTTGAAATCATACCAACCATATTCTCTAATCATAATGCTTTGAAATTAGAGATCAACTGCAGAAAGAAATCAGGAGGAACCACAAATACATGTAGATTAAAAAACATGCTTCTGAAGAATAACTGGGTCAGGGAAGAAATAAAAAGAGAGACCAAGAGTTACAGAGAAATGAATGATAATAATAGTAAAACATATCAAAACTTTTGGGACATGGCAAAAGTGGTCATAAGAGAAAAGTTCATATCATTACAGGTTTACTTCCCAAAACAAGAACAAGCCAAAATAAACAACTTAACACTTTATCTTAAAAACCTAGAAAAGGAAGGACAAATGAATTCTAAAGTCAAGAAAAGGAAAGAAATCATCTAAATTATAGCAGAAATAAACAAAATTGAAAACAATAAAACAATAGAAAAAATAAATGCAACAAAGAGCTGGTTTCTTGTGAAGGTAAATAAAATTGACAAACCCCTGGTTAGACTCACTAAAGAAAAAAGAGAAAGGACACAAATAAAAAAAAATCGGGGATTAAAGAGGGATAATGATGACAGACACTGCAGAAACATAAAGCTTCATACAAAAATAAATAAAAAATATATAATACCAAATTTAACAACGTAGAAGAAATGGACCAGTATTTAGAAAAATACAATATTCCTAGACTGAATCATGAAGAACTGGAAAATCTAAATAGACCAATCAGCAGTATGGAAATTGAAACAATCATCAAAAACCTACCAAAAAGTAAAAGTTCAGGACCAGATGGCTTCACCAGGGCATTCTACATAACACTCAAAGAGTTAATACCTATTCTCCTCAAACTCCTCCAAAAAAATTGAGAGGAGGCAATACTTCTCAACTCATTTTATGAAGCTAATATTACTCTGGTACCAAAACCTGATAAAAATAACAACAACCAAAAGTAAAACTACAGACCAATATCTCTCATGAACACAAATGCAAATATCCTAAATAAAATACTAGCGAATCAAATACAGCAACATATTTAAAGGATTATGCAGCATGATCAAGTTGGCTTCACCCTAGGAGCCAAAGGACGGTTCAATATATGCAAATTGATTAATGTGCTACACCACATAAACAAATTTAAAAATAAGAATCATATGATCATATCAATAGATGCAGAAAAAGCCTTCGACAAGATAAAGCACCCATTTATAATCAAAACACTTAACAAAATTGGTATAGAAGGAAAGTCTGTTAACATTGTCAAGGCCATCTATGATAAACCCTCAAACAACATTCTACTTAATGGTGAAAAACTAAAAACCTTCCCTCTAAGATCAGGAACAAGGCAAGGCTGTCCACTATTGCTACTGTTGTTCAGTATAACAATGGAGGTCCTACCTAGTGCAATCGGACTAAAGAAAGATATAAAAGGCATCCAAATAGGAAACAAATAAATCAAACTGTCACTATTTGCAGATGATATAATTCTCTATTTAGAAAACCCTAAAGAATCCACAAGAACACTACTAGAAACAATAAGCAAATATAGTACAGTCTCTGGATATAAAATCAACGTTCAAAAATCCATAGTGTCTCTATAATCTAACAATGAAGTGTCATAAAAAGAAGTGGAAAAAATAATTCCGTTCACAATTGCAACAAAAATAATAAAATATCTAGAGATAAATTTAATGAAACATATGAAGGACCTATATAATGAAAACTACAAGACCCTATTAAAAGAAATCGAAAAAGATAAAAAGAAATGGAAAGATATCCCATGTTCTTGGATTGGAAGAATCAACATAGTTAAAATGACCTTATTACCTAAAGCATTATACAGGTTTAATGCAATCCCATCAAAATCTCATTGACATTTTTTAAAGAAATAGAACAAAAAAACACATTAGATTTCTATGGAAGCACACAAGACACAAAATTGCCAAATCCATCCTGAGAAAAAATAACAAGTCTAGAGGCATCGCTCTGCCCATTCAAATTATACTACAATGCAACAGTAATCAAAATGGCATGGTAGCGATAGCAAAACAGACACAAGGACCAGTAGAACAGGATCTAGAGTCCAGAAGTAAACCCATATTTATATGGGCAAATAATTTTCAACAAAAAAAGCCAAAAACACCCAGTGGAGAAAAGAAAGCCTCTTAAATAAATGGTGCTGGGAAAACTTGAAAGCCACCTGCAAAAGAATGAAACTAGACTATTGTTTAGTTTCACCACACATAAAAATTAATTCAAAAAGGATTAAGGACCTAAATATAAGACCAGAAACAATAAAATGCGTAGAAGAAATCATAGAATTGAAACTCAAGGACCTTGGACTTAAAGAGGATTTTATGAATTTGACCTCAAAGTCAAAGGAATTAGAAGCAAAAATAAATGAATGGGACTATATCGAACTACAATGTTTCTGCTCAACAAAAGAAACCATTGACAAAATAACAAGACAACCATTCAAATGGGAAAATATGTTTGCAAGCAATGCCTCCGATAAATGCCTAATATCCAAAATATACAAAGAACTCATACAACTTGATACGACAATAACAACAAAAACCCAAAAGATCCAATCAAAAAATGGGCAGAGGATCTGAACAGATACTTTTCCCCAGAGGAGATACAAATGTCCAACAAATATATGAAAACATGCTCAACATCGCTAGGTATTAGGGAAATGCAAATCAAAACCACAATGAGATAACATATCACAGCTTTTAGAATAGCTATAATCAACAGGACAAGTAATAACAAATGCTGAAGAGGATGGGGAGAAGAAGGAACCCTCATACACTGCTGGTGGGACTGAAAAATGGTACAACCACTATAGAAAATAGTAGAGATTCCTCAGAAAACTAAGAAATGATCTCTCATATGATCTGGCAATCCCTCTACTGTGTATTTACCCCCAAAGACTTGAAAACCCATATTTGAAAAGATATGTGCACACTGATGTTCATAACAGCATTATTCACAGTGGCCAGGACATGGAAGCAACTGCAGTGTCCTATGATAGATAGTTGGATAAAGAAGCTGTGCTACATATATACAATGGAATATTACTCAGCCATAAGAAGCTGTGCTACATATATACAATGAAATACTGCCATTTGGGACAACATGGATGGAACTCGAGATAATCATGCTAAGTGAAATCAGCCAGACAGAAAAAGTTGAAAAACACTTGATATCACTTATATATGGGATATAAACCTAAAAGCAACAAAGTAATATGACAAACATACAAAGAATCATGGACATGGGCTATAGACTAGTGGTTACCAGAGGGCAGGGGGTGGAGGAGGAAAGGAGTGGTAATGTATAAAGAGGGTCAAATATACGGGGGTGAAGGAGGGTGAAGTGGGTAAAGGGGATCAAATATATGGTAGCTGAAGGAAACTGTACTTTGGGTGGTAAACACACATTAGAATATATGGATGTCAAAAATTTTAATGTACACATGAAGATTATATAATTCTATCAATCAATGTTACCCCAATAAACTTAATTAAAAATAATTTTAGGATTGATAAAACAACTAGATGATCAGAATGATTTCTTTAGCAAGAAGATGGAAAACACACATGAAGAACCAAATAGAACTTATGTAGATGTTCTCATACATTGCAAGAGATGAAAAATGAAATAGCAAGCTTGAGAAATAGAGTCGACCAAATGGAGGAAAGGATCAGTGATATCGAAAACAGAAACCTAGAAATAAATAAGAACAAAGAGAGAAAGCAAAGAATGAAAAACAGTGAAAGAGAAATGCAACTAGCTGATACGATCAAGAGAGGAAACATAAGAATAATGGTTGCTTTTGAAGGGGAAGAAAAGGAGCAGGGACTAGAAAGCATTTTCAGACAAATAGGTGATGAGAATTTCCCAAATCTAAGAATTGAGCTGGAGCTTGGGATTCAAGAAGTCAACAGAACACCCACTTATCTCAACCTAAAAAGGCCTTCTCCAAGATACATATTAAAATTATCAAAAATCAGTGGCAAAGAAAGAATTCTCTGGGAAGCCAGGGGAAAATAAGATGGTAAGTTATAAAAGAAAAACTCATTAGATTATCATTGGACTTCTCAGCACAAACAATACAAGGCAGATAGGAGTGGAAACCAATATTCAAACTATTAAATGAAAGGAACTACCACCCAAGAATAATGTAAGCAGCATATCCTTTTGTTATGAAATAAAAATAAAGATCTTTCCAGACATACAACAATTGAGGGAATTCTCCACTACATGGCCTGCATTACAGGAAATACTAAAAGGGGTCAGCTTACCTAAAACAAAATGACTATATATATATATATATATATATATATATATATATATATATATATATATATATATATAAGAATAAGGCAACTTGCAGGAAGATAGAAGCAGAGGAGCTTAAACAATATGAAGAAATTTGCTATAGCAAGATAGTAATGAACATTCAACATACATAGGGACAAATCGAGTCAACAATCATTGAAAAGGGGAGGATTCAAGATCCAAATTTGCAAAGGGGAATGGAGATAAGACATGAACAGAAGAAAATGGATGACTGTATATATATAACTATTCTTTACATGTTTGTAGTGGTAACCATAGCCAAAGATTCAGAACTGAAGTATATAACATTAAAGAAAAAGGAACACAGAGAAAACCAAAAAAGCTAATCAGAAAAAGAAAGACACACAAGGACAAGGAAGCAATAGCAAAACTGAGCTACCAGAAAGCAAAAGATAAAATGGCTATAAGAAAACCTCATATTTAGTAATCACCTTAAATATAAATGGACTGCACTCTCCAATAAAAAGGCACAGATTTCCAGATTGGATTTTTTAAAAAAAACTACTGATACGCTACCTCTAGGAGACACATATCAGTTATAAGACAAATATAGACTCAAAGTGAAATGGTGGAAAATAATCTATCAAGAAAATAGCATTCAGAGAAAAGTGGAAGTAGTGGTACTAATATCGGCCAAAATAGACTTCAGAATAGAAACAGATAAAAAAAATACACTGAGGGACACTTCATTATGATAAAGGGAATCATGCATCAAGAAGGCATAACACTTCTTAATATCTGTGTTCCCAATCAGGGAGCCCCAAAATATATAAAGCAATTACTAAAAGAACTAAAGGGAAAAACAGATAAAAACACTATTGTAGTAGAAGACCTAAATACCCACTGTCAGATGTAGATAGATCATCCAAACAGAAAATCAATAAGGAAATAATATCCTTAAATGACACATTAGACCAAACAGACATAATTGACATTTACAGAGCCTTTCATCCCAAAACAGCTATGTATACATTCTTCTCTAGTGCACATGGAACACTCTCAAGGAATGACCACATACTGGAACACAGAGATAGCCTCAATAAATATAAGAGGATTGAAATCATAGTAACCATATACTCTGAGATAATACTTTGAAACTGGAGATAAACTGTAAAAAGAAAGCAGGAAGAACCACAAATACATGAAGATTAAACAACATGCTACTGAAGAATGACTTGGTCAGAGAAGAAATAAAAAGGTGGGGAAAGGTAGACATGGCAAAAAGGGTCAAATATGTGGTGACAGAAAGAAATCTAACTATGGAAGGTGAACACACAATGTAAATATACATATGCCTTACTATTAACATGTACAGCTGAGATTTACTGAATTTCATTAACCAATGTTATCATAAAAATAAATTTAAAATAAAAATATATATATTAAAATGATGCATTTTGGTGTGGGCCTCTTTGGGTTCATCTTGTTTGGAACTCTGCTTCCTGGGCTTGTATGTTTACAACAATTTTTATTATTTCTTTTACCGGATTCAGGACGTTTTCTGTCATTATTTCTTCAAATAGGTTTGCAATTTCTTGCTCTCTCTTCTCTTTCTGATATGTCTATGATATGAATGTTCTCCTGCTTGATGTTTTCCCAGAGGTCCCTTAAACTATCATCATATTTCTAGATTTTTTTTTCTTTTTGTTGTTCTCATTGGGTGTTTTCTGCTACCTTATCTTCTAAATTGCTGAATCGGTTCTCTCCTTCATCTCTCTAATGTATTCTTCAGCTCAGTTATTGTATTCTTCATTTCTGACTGATTCTTTTTTATGTTTCACCATTGTATATCTATCACCATTTAATGTTTTCTATCTCTTTGTTGAAGTTCTCACTGAGATCATGAGCTTCCTTATAACCAGTGTTTTGAACTTTGCATCTGGTTGATTGCTTGTCTCCATTTTCTTTGGTTCTTTTTCTGGAGATTTTTTCCATTTTTTTCATTTGGGACATGATTTTTTGTTTCCCCATTTTGGCTGCCTCCCTGCGTTTGTTTCTATATATTAGATAGATATGTTATGTCTCCTTGTTTTATTAGAGTAGCCTTATGCAGTTGGTTTCCTATGGGGCCCAGTTGTGCTGTCTCCTGAGTCACCTTAGCCAGATGCTCCAAGTGTGTCTTTTGTGTGGTTTGTGTGTGCCTTCCTGTTGTATTTGAGTGTTGGTTGATGTTTGCACATCAGTGGAAGTGACTGACCTTCAGTTTAACTGATGTGAGGACTAGCCATCACTACACTGGAGGAGGTGTTGTGCAGGAGCTTACCCTTTAAAACAGCATTTGCTTTAGTGGGACTCTGGTGCCTGCCTATTCTGTCTTTTGGGTGCATCATTTGTGGAGGTGATTGCATGGTGTTCTGGTATTGTCTGAATCTGGCCTCCAGGTGTCTTGGTTTTGGGGCTTCTTGAGAGAGTCTCTATTGCAGGTCAAGTTCAGCTACCTCTTCCTGTATCTTGCCTCACTCCTTATGAGCTACAATATGATTTGCATATGGTTTTCACTTGTGTGAGTCTTGGAGGTGCCTGAGAAATGCCAACCTACGAACTGAGGCCAGTTGCTGTTACTGCTAGGCTCTGAGCTGCTCAGCAAGTGGTACATAGCATGCAGAGGCCAGATGTTGATTGCTAGGAGTTGCGAACCTTTGAGAGATTTTAGGAAAGTCCATAGCATGAGCCAAGAAAAGCTATTTTTATGCAAAAGCCACTGGAAGTGGCTTGTGTGGGCCCACAACATGGATAGGGTGGGGTACAAGGGAATCACCAGAGTGGAGTGATCCCTCTTAGCCAGGTTGATGGAGACTCAGATATGGTAGTTGCTTATGTTTCTACACTAGAGAAAGCGGGGGATTGGCCTCAACAAAGAGATAATGAATTATGTCAATACTTTCATCTGGGAGAAAGCTGCCCCTCCAGCCTTTACCCTAAAGCCAGACAACTCAGTTCCTCACCATATGTCCCTGGTGCTTTTCAAGCCATTGCTTTAGCACTGAAGCCCTCAGTGAGTAAATCTGCACATGGGCCCTTGAGGAACTTGAGCCACTCTATGTCTCACTCTGCCATAGTCTCTCTGGTTTTTACAACCAGAGTTATGAAGACTTCTCTTTCCTGCACTGAAACCTTGGTCTGTGGAGCCTGATGTGGGGCTTGAACTATTAACTCCTTCATGAGAACCTCTGCATCCATGATATATCCCTCATGATTTTTAACCACCACACGTGAGTGTGGGACCAGCATGTTTTGTGTTTCCACCCCTACTACCAGTCTCAACTTGGTTTCTTCTCTATGTCCTTAGTTTTAGGACTTCTTTTCAACTGGACTTCAGGCAATTCTTATTGATGGTTGTTGAGTAGTTATAATTTTGATGTGGTCATGAGAGGAGGCAAGCATGGCATTTACCTATTCCACAATCTTGACTGGCTAGGTATAATTTCTTGAAAATGAGAAGCAATACTAAGTGGAAAGACAGAAATGTATAAAAAGACATTCTATCTGCTTTAAAAAAATATTGACCTGTACATCAGAAAACCAGGTATCTGGTCTCTGCTTTGCTAATAGCCAACTCTGAGAACTGGGAACTAACTCTGTCCTTTCACTGACCCTATTTTATCTAGTATAGCACTGTGCAATAAAACTTTCTGCAGAGATACAAAAGTCTATCTGTGGTGTCTAATACAGTAGTCACATATAGTTATTGAACACTTGGATATGGTTAATGAGACAGAAGACCAGAATTTTAATTGCATTTAATTGTAATTCAAATAACTACAAGTGGCTATTAGCTACTATATAATACAGCATAGATTTATAAAATATGGTGCTTGTAGGAATAGCTTAATACCTTGCCATTTCTGGAAATTCTATTGTGGTATCTACTTCTATGTGGCTCATATTTTAGGTTGGCTGACCTAAATCCCATTCCCACTCCAGAGTGTTGAGGACATTTGGCACAGATATCAACAGACAGCAGGAGAAATCTACTGAGTTTGTAGACCTAATAAAGAAAAGAGACACCTGGAAAGATTTGTTTTGCCATTTAACATTCACTCTTTCCCTTTTTGCCAAATACGACAGCTAGAATAAGGAAGCTTTTCCATATCAAGGAACAATAATATGAAGATAAACACTGCAATAAAGAAGTCTTATTAGTTCCAGGAGACAAGAAGTATGAAGATGAAATATAGCCAAGAATTGAAGAGTGAAAATATTTCTTAGAACCTGGTTCCTTGAAGATGTCATTAAGCCACTGCAATAACCATCATATTTATTTAAGCTACTGTAGTTTTGTTTCCTTACCTTCGGTTGAAAGCCTAAGACCACTGGATATTGAATATCATGACGTTTAATTCCAATGTTTGGGAGATAAAAGTTTTAGATTAGATTGTTGGAAAGCTAACAAATTCAGGAGGGCAGAATAAAATGAAAGATCATAAGAGCATTGATCCTTAATGATGTGGAGCTACTTATACAAGCAGTGAATTCACTGCCAACATACTTTCTGTTATGTAACCTTATAGCTAGGGTTACATGCAGCAAACATGACCAAATGATATTCAGTTTTAACCATTAATTCTATATTAATTTTGGTAAAAAGCCTTAAATAAAAATTTTGACAGCCCAAGATATAGTTGTTATGTGAAAAATAAAATAATTAAACTTCTACTTATTTAAGCCACTAAAGTTACTTCCAGTGAATGGTTTCCTGACATTGTCTCTATTTTACATTCCTATTTGTTTTTAGTATGAAATAAATAGGATTTTGATAGTCTATGATGGAGTAGTAAAAAATAGAGATGAGATTATAGAAATGACTGATCATCATCAACAAGGGTAAGGCAATGGAAAATAATGAAGCACATTGCAAGAGTAGTTAATATCCCCTTCGGATGGTGAATTTGGTGCTATGAGCCACTAGAATGTGAAATTTAATAATAAGTTCAAGGTGTGGTCCCAGAGATGAAGGGATGAATTTTATGAGGGTGGAGTTTGAGTTCAAGAGAGATTGCAGTAAACAACTGGACATATATTTAGGGAGCTCAGACAACACATCTAGATGAGAATGGAAATAACATTCAGATTGCAAGTGACATCTGATGCCATATGTGTGAGTGAACACAGTGGGTCTAAATGTTTATGGAGCTTCAGAACCACTTGAACAGTTGACTTCAAAATGATAGTGAATGTGTCTGTGACCACTAAAAATGTGAAAAATGTAAAATTTGATTTTTATTCCTATTAAAAACTTTACCAAATGAATTTCACACTTTTGAAAAGAAGTCCCTTCACAGATACCACTGGAAGCATTGACTTAACTATCTTTAGGTTATTTTCAGTTGGAAAGAGAAAATGTTTGTGATTTCAGCTGAAAGGCTGTTTGTACAAAGTTTACCAGGTAAAGGTGGAAGGCTGTTGTATGCATTTCAGTGAGAGTATGAGAGTGCTGAGCAGACCAGGAATAGAATGTAGTAGACTATTATTGATTTTGTCAATCTGCAGGCAATCAGAGCACTGAGATTGGTGTAAGGGCTTGCATGCAAGCTATGTGGAGAAAATTAGATCCCCTTAAGTCTATGAGACTTAATGTAGAGAAAGGGAAACACTGGTAGCTGTCTCCTGTTGGCACATAGAGAGGGTTTTTCTGTGTTAAGAAAGAGCTAAGACTCAAAAAACAAGAAAAATTAGAGCTGTAAAATAGGATGAAAGATACTATGTGTGAAACTAAGTGCCACCACTGGATTTCTCAGTAACATGCCATAATTTTTCTTTCTTGCCTAAGAGCTAATTTGAATTGCTTTTCTTTCTGACATCTTTAATTGAATGTGACTCCACTAACATAACATGTGTACAGTACTTGGTTCAGAATACATGGTCACTATAAAAATGGTTATGTTAAGAAAGCAGGATATTAACCATCAATATAGTATGAGCTCATGTTCTCTTTAAAATATTCATAGAAAAAGATGTATAGGGCTAGTATTTTCTACTGTTGATACAAAACCAAATTAAGATAAACAAAGAGTTAAGTAGGATTAATCTTTTCACATGAAAATTCAGGAGCCAGGTCAATGCTTTTATGAACGTAAATAAATCTCACCTCCCTCTGCATGCCAGAGGTTGGGAAATGCTCAGACTTAGGAACTCTTGATACTGACAAGACATAAAAGATCCTTAGCCTCACAGCCAAGTTTGTCAAGATAAGGACCTTCAGGTCAATGAAGTTTTAAGTGTCTGAGCCAAGACAAAGACCCAGAGTTCCTACCTGAGTACCCACCTAATTGCAGAGTTTCCTACCTAATTATACTCTCTTCCTTTCCAGTCTATTCATTAGGTGTACATTCTGGGGATGAGGAGCAGCACAAAGGCCCAAAATCCAAGGAGTTGGGTTAGGTTGAAGGAGCAAGTTGGGAGTAATAAGGATATTTGTTATTTTAGTAATTAAACTCTCCTGGATAAAATCCAAGAACTTCTGCCTTATCCTGATTTCCATTTTCTAATGTACAGAGTTAGAGTCCATTCCAGGGGCTCCACTTCTGATATGCAGGCAAGAGATTAACAGCCTTCCAGGGAATCGAAAGAAGTGACTCATTCAAAGTCCTCTAGACAGCATTTAATTCTTGAACTATATATAGGGCTGATGGGGTAGGAGTGTCATTGGTCTCACAGCTCCATTTAACTTTTGCCCACCTTCCTCTTTTCCACTCACTTTCCATTTTCCCTCCTGAGTTTTAATGATGCAAACAGCATCAAGGCACCATCATCTTCCACACCTAAACTAAAATGGATTCACATAATAGTTTTACAGCACTGAGCATTCAAGTCACAACTGCTGCCTGGTTTTCCTTGCTCTGCCTGAATAATGACCAACAAAAAATATTCTCAGAGGCCTTTATAGGAAAGCAGAGAACTTCTTGACATCAAAATAGCATCTTAACAATTCACTGGAACGCATTACTGGCTTAGCTGGTATTAAAATTCTGATTCTTTTCCAAGCTTCTGCTGCACTTTTTTCTTCTTACTGCCCATGATGAACTTCATTCTCTTAATTTATCAGTAACTCAGAATTTGAGTGACTTGAAAATTGAGGACCACCCATTTGGATAATTTATATGGTATAATAATGCCTAATGATGTGACCTAAATAAGCATATCAAACCTTACTCTTGCAATTCTAGTCCCACGTTCTATTATCCATTCAACCTAGCCCACAGAATAATTGGTTCTTAGGTACCATCATTGAACTTTAATGTTGACAATAAAATTACAGGTGTCATTTATCAGTTAACATCAGTTACAGTCTTAGAAGACAATCACAGAGATGGCTGCTGCTTACATACAGATGACTAAAATTCTAGTTTCAAAGATGGTCCTGAAGTACAGTAGTTAGTTAAGGAGCTCAGGTACTAAATATATCCTTAAAATAATATATTTGAAATTTCCAACAGACACATGCTCATGAATACTTAGAAATGCAAAAAAAAAAAGCCTAAAGTTTCAATGACTGATTGTACAGCCAGATTTGCATTTACTGAAAGCGGGAAGGCATGGGGAAAATACTGCTTTCACTGAGTTTTTAAGAGAAATGACATATAGCAATTGGTGGGGTTGAGAGGAAAGGATGTAATCCACAGCACTAGTTTCTTGACTGAATGGGAGTACCCTAGCTCTCAGAACATTGCCAGTTACAGAGTGGAGTTGCATAGATGCAGCAATGGCCCTTGTAGTGGAAGTCATCACATTTGGTGTCAGGCAATGTAAATCACAATTAAGACCAAAATTAAAGTCAGCCCCGGTATTGAATTATTACGTGAAATACCTCTCTGACATTAAAACACAGAGACAAGCCAAATTGTCCTTTAAATAATTGTAAACACCAAACTTCCACATTAGGAATTTCTTTATCTGTCCTTTACATGTAGATAATACTCTAGCTATTGACCCCACTGATCCTCCATGGTTAGAGAAAGAGATGGAGAATGTCTTAGTTATCTCAAGTTGCCATAACAAATACCATAGACTAAGAGGCTTTAAAAATGGAAATTTATTTTCTCACAGTTCCAGAAGCATGGCTTGGCTTCTGATGAGACCTCTCTTCCCAGCTTACAGGTGGCTGCCCTCCTACCATGTTCTCACAAGGCCTTTCCTCAGTGTGTCTGCATGGAGAGAGAGATCTCTCTCATTCTCTTTTCTCTTCTTGTAAGGCCATCAATCCTATTTGATTAGGACCCCATCCTTATGGTTTTATTTAAACTATATTACCGCCTTAAAAGCCCTATCACCATATACAGTTACATTGGGAGTTAAAGTTTCAACATATGATTTTGGCAGGGACAAAATTCAGTCCATAGCAGAGGTGATGCCCTTTGGTGCTATGAGAATAATTATTTTGTTCTAATAAAACCTATTTTCTCTACATGAGAATAATCCACAGGATATAATAAGAAAAAAACGAGTGTAACTGGGGTCCTAAAGCTATCTATTAAAGACATTGTCCATGCAGAAGAGACAAGTAATTAGTAGTATTTTGGTAGCAATTTTTTTTTAAAAAAAGGAGTATGGTAAATGAATCTTGGCAATAGAATTCTGGTTCCATTAAACTGTGGACACTTAAGCGCTCCTTTCCAAATATCGGAGCATGACCATTTTCTACCTCTTCTCTCTCACAACCACTTACTGCCAATAGGGAAGGTGTGGTGGCAATTGGTATGGGCCTTTTTTCCCTCCTGCCTGAATCTCTTAACATTCCTCACCCTCACTCCTTTCTGATCCATATGAATTTGTTTTCTGAAAACAGAAAGCTACAGATTCCTAGGAAGAGACAAATAAAAGATTTCTTTTATTTTCTAGACTAGCAACCCGATGACTCAGAAGCAGAGTTGGGACAAGAAGGCAGCATTTGAAATTGCATATAATCATAAGGTTTGAATCAGGTGAGTCATTCTAATTATAAATTTAAAAAGCCATCCAAAAGCAGTTTTTCTTTTTTGCACTTGGGTGTGCTGAGAGGATCCTGAGTTAAGATAGTTTATAAAACAATAAAAACATTATCATTATTAACTGCCATTATGATTGTTATTATATTAAATCTTTCTATATTTTACTGCTCACCAAAGCTCATTTCTCTTAAGAGAAATAGAAGGCAAATTGGTTTCACTCCTGATAAATTCTGCCTCAAATCTTATGAATACTCATATTAATTCAACAATGTTCTCAAGATTGGTAAATGATAATAAATATGGTCCCCAAATACATTCACCATAAGCCATGCTTTCTAGCATCTTTGTCTCGCTATCCATTGCAACCATAGCAGACTGGAAACTGATCCCTAAACTCACTGAGACTTTTCATGAGCTCAACCTGTGCATACACTCTTTCATCTGCATAGAAGCCGTATCCTTCAGTAAAATCATAATTATTATTAAATTTTTAAAAATTTATCAAATAGACTTTATTTTTTTAAAGTTTTAGATTTAATGCCCATTAGATCAGTAGTGACATGCCTCTTTCATTTCTAACAGTAGTAATTTGCGGCTTCACTTTTTTATCTTCATTACCTTGGCTAAGTGTTTATCCATTTTATTGTGCTTTTCAGACAACTAGATTTTGTTTTCTTTAATTTGCTCTACTATGTTCCTCTTTTTAATTTTACTGATTTCTCCTCTTTTTTATCATTGCTTTACTTTTTTTTCTTATGTTTGTTTTAGGCTCAAATTGTTGTTCTTTTTCAAGTTTCTTAAGGTGTAAGCTTAGATTAATTGATCTTAAATCTTTCTTTTTTTCTAATATATGCATTTAAATGCTATAATTTTTCCTTTAAGCACTGCTTCTGCTGCATGCCCCCAAATTCTGATAAGTTATATTTCTCGTTTTGATTAGTTCAATTTTTCTTTTATTTCACTTAAAACATCTTTTTTGATCCATGTGTCATTTAGAAATAGCTGATTAATCTAGTATTTGGGGACCTTCCAGTTATTTTTTTTGTTATTGATTTTTAGTCTAACATTATTGTGATCCAAATACATACTTTACATGACTTCTAGTCTTTGAAATTGGTTTAGGTAATTTTTATGGACCAGAGCGTTAACTATATTGTTGAATGTTGCAGGTGAGTTTGAAAATATGTACTCTGCTGTTGTTGGATGGAGTAATCTATACATTTCAATTAGATCTAATTAACTAATGGTGTTTATCAGATCAGCTATACTCTTATTGATTTTTTTGCCTGCTTAATCTATAAATTAATGAAAGACAGGAACTGAAGCCACCAGCTATAATAGTGGATTTGCCTATTTCTCCTTGAAGTTCTATCAGCTTTGCTTTACATATTTTGACAAGTGCATTCAGGATTGTGATGTCTTGGAGAACTGACTCCTTTTTATTATTATGTAATACTCTCTTTATCCCCAATAATTTTCCTTGTTCTGAGGTCTACTTTGTCTGAAAATAATACAGCTACTTTGGCTTTCTTTGTTTAGTGTTAGCACCTTTAGTCAATCTTTACTTATGAACTAATTGAATATTTATATTTGAAGTGAATTTCTCTAGATAATACATATAGTTGGGTCTTACTTTTTCATCCTCCCTGAAAATCAATTTTTAAATGATATATTTAGACCTTTTACATTAAAAGTAGTTATTGATACAGGTGGATTATTACCTACTATATTAGTAATCATTTTCTATTCACTGTTCTTATTCATTTTTAATTCCCCTCTCTGGTTTAATTGAGCATTTCATATGATTCTTTTTTATCTCTTCTCTTAGCATATCAACAATACTTTAAAATAAAATTTAGTAATTCCTTTAGAGTTTACAATATGTATTTACAACTAATCTAATTTCATATAATAACACAACAGTGCTCCACATGTAGTACACATTCTTTATAACAGAATATCCCCAATTTCAAACTCCCATCCTTTACAATATTGTTGTCAATAGATTCACCTAATAGATTCACCTAATTCAACCACCTAATACTCTATTACTTTTATTTGAAGTTACTTATAAAATAAATTAATAATAATTAAATTAAAGATTTTTTACCTTCATTTATCCTTTCTTCTACACTTTTTTCTATGTAAATCTGATTTTCTACTTAAATCATTTTCATTCTCCCTGAAGAACTTCTTTTAATATCCTTTGCAGGAAAGGTCAACTAGTAATATGAGACTAAAAAATTCAAAAACTCCTCATAGGAGTCTCTTTCAAGCATTGCAGTGTGGCAGAAGACACCATGACACATCCAGCAGTTAATTTTATATGCTATAAAATCTATTTGCCTGGGTTTGAATTCAAGCTTAACTGGATAAGCAAGAACTGAAATGTTTTAAAGCTCATTATCCTTATCTCACATTTATTCAGTGAAAATTCGTGCTTACCTCATCAGGTAGCTGTTAGAATCTAATGTTGTTCATACTTTGGCTGGCATATAATAAGCACTCAATAAATAATAATTGTTATTGTTTGGGGTGCCATTTTCACAGAACTGAAATGTGGGGACAAAATTAACAAGGAAAAGTAATAATCTAAGCATTATAGATATGGAGGCTCCCTGTGATCATCAAGATAGTTGTAGTCTTGCTCTTCTAAGTTTTCTCCTCCTAAGGCAAAGCTCTGGAATTTCCACTCTTTGAGTGCTATGAAGCCACAGGAACCAAGACTGCTCCACAAATAAGTTCAGGACTTCTCTAAACAGTAGTACATGAACATCTGCTTGCTTGCCCTTCACTCCTCCTCTTCCTTAAAAGCACTGACAACAATCTCCAAAAAATTATTAAAAAGCAAAGAATGATCCAAGATGTAAGATATAAAAAAAAAACAGGCCTTTGGAAGTACAGGTATCCTAATAATTCCTAATACTCTATCACTCTGCTCTGTAAAAATACATCCTGTTCAGCAGATTAGTGTAAGAGCACAAAAGAATAACAACAGACTACCTCCAATCCCTTCTTTATGAGCTAGCATTTTACAAATCCAAGATATTAATGTTGAATGATAGAAATGGGCATGAATCAAACTGGAATTCAATACTGCATGAAATAAAGATATAGTATATGAGAGGTTTGGGTTTTGTGCAACATTTCTCTAAGAGCTTGAAGCACTCTTCTGTTGTGACAAGTGACTGTGTGACATACAGGTCATAATTACTGTACTTTATCATTCTGTTCTATGGAAATGCTTTTGTTCAGCATATGAGTGTAAGATCACAGAAATCTGGCAAGATAGTGGTCTTTCCTTGGAATCAGACAGAGAATTAAAAAAAACATTATTGGCCATAATACAAAAATTTTAAATGTTATTTTCCTAACGGTCATGATTTAAATTTTCATTTTTTGTCCTGAATTTTCTTCTTATAGTTTCTATGAATGCTTAAATGCATTAGGTATATTATCACCCTATACTTACGATGAGAGTAAAAATTAATGTTTTAAAAGTTGAATCGATTAATGTAAAATATTCACTAATAAATGCACCAGGGTGATCTTTAAGGCAAACCATGTCCAAATGTTATACCAGCAAAGTTTATCTTAATATTACTAGGATGGTTTAATATTACGCTTCAGAATACAGTAAAAATAGATAATTATGGTGGTTTTTCCAAATATTAATCACAATAAAATATTTGCTCTATTAACAATCTTGACATGTCTTAAAAGAGACTATAGAGGAATTTATGAATTTGTTGGAGTTGATGGTTTCTCAAGTCCTAAGATATTGTCCTCTGTAATACCCTCTCTGCTTCCTAAATCCAAATACAAAGGCACAGTCTTTGCAAGCCTTTTGTGAATGCTCCAATGGGGCAGAATGAATAGCAATGTGTGTTGAGGGTCTTATTTCCCTTCTGTCATTTCTAAGTATGAAAGACATGCCCCCGTCTGTTACTTTCAAAATTCAAAATTACAATCTGTGTATGCTTTCACAGGTTGTAAAGTGAGAAAGAGTCTGTGAAACTCTTTTCCTAATACAAGCAGCAGTTTAAGTGAAGAATGAATGGGAAAGAAGATAAAAGAAACATTCCTTCAAAGAAATGGTGTCCTCTAGCTCCAAATTCTAAGATGAAGCTCCAAGATCAGAAGCCTCACTCTTATCTCCCAATCTTGCTTTGAGCATCTCAAGATAGCTTGAGCTGATTTTTTTTTATTTACCTCTTGCCTGTACTCACTGACAATAAGGAATTTCTGTTAAGTAGAAGGATTTGGTTAATTACCAAGCAGGAGAAACTGGTAGGGCTAAGTGTGCCAGGAACCTTTCAGTAAGTGGGAGTCTGAATGAGCTCATCAGCTGGAAAATTACCATTTAGTACAAAACAAAACATTATTGCAAGAAAATTCTCAAGAACTTCTGTGACAGAACGGATGCTATATATTCCAAGGAGTAAAGTTGACTACAGAGCTTACATTACATGACTTCTTGATATATATTAAAGAAAACACTATTTGGATTATCAAGGCAGTATTTTGGGAATATTCTGCCAATTAAGAATGAGTGAATTAGCAACTCATATGAATAGAGTGCTTACTATAAATTTCTAAATTCATTATTTTTCTGGACAAGGGGACTCCTGCATGACTAACCTCTCCCCTTTATCCATTTGTTAATTGAGGTGCTTTTAAATAGCTCATTTAATGGCCCAGATTAAAGAAAAGTGGGTATAGAAATCAGCTGTGAAATAAGTTCACAAAATACATTCTATTCAAGGCCCAGGAATGGCATTGTGAAAGGCAACCTTCAAGATGTTTTGACAAATAAGAAAGTCTATAATTGGTCTCTTATATTGCATAGTGATAATTTGAAGGAAGAAGAATGTATATTTTCATTATGAATTAAGGGGAGGACAGGGGAAAATGAGGATTATTTTTTATTCAGTAAAGAACATACCTGAGTATTAGAAATAATCATATCTATGTGTACTATCAGAATAGTTAGAGTCACAATTATGAGTGAGAAACTTAAGAAGGTCTATCAAGAATGGGACCTATGATAGATTCAAGGAATAGGGGGTGTGGTGGGGTGTCAACTGTGGCCTAGAGAAGGTTTTCCAATGACTCATGAGCTTCACAATATTGAAAATGTGTTCCCAGAACACAGAACAAAAAATGAAAGAGACAGATGTAAAAAGAAATATAAAAGTTACAGAGGATTGGTCTAGGAGACCCAATGTCTATCTGACTAATAAAATATCTAAAAAGATAGAAGAAAGAAAGTAGAAAAAAAAGAAAATAACCAACCCTGAAGCCATGGTTCTGAACCTAGAATTATATATCAAAAATATCAATCAGGAGTGATACTCAAATAAAGGCATTTTTAAATAATTAACCAGGTCAGAAGCTCTGCTTTACACATACTTTTCTTAAAAGCTTACTTAATAATTTACTCCAGTAAGATAAGGAGATTATAAAATAAAATGAGTGCTTTAACAACCTTGATAATACAAGAGCAAATGTATGTCTGACAGAGTGCAGAATGTAAAATGAAAAAAATAAAGGGAAGAACAGAAGTGAAAAATAAATGTCAAGTGCAGAGTCTTGATGCAACAAGAGATGGATACTGAAGTACAGTGGCTGAAGTTGCAGAGGTAACTAGTAGAGAAATTAATAGTGATGTAAATTCTGGGGAAAGAGAAAAAAAAGATGACAGTGGGGTAAATGAGCTATTAGAGCAAAAGACCACAATCTCCCAATATAAAAATTTTAATAATGGTTATCAAGATAATAGATAGATAGATAGACAGATAGATAGATAGCAAAATAGCCACAAGAACCAAAAAAAAAAAAACAACTAGGAAGGAAAAGTAGAGAAATGTGGGAGAGAAGGCTCTTGATATTCATTACAAGCCCATCCATATGTTTTAAAGCATTTCTATTTTTTCTTCAAAATGTTTTTAATTTAAATAAAAAAGCAGTAAGTTCAACCTTTATCATATCTGTCCTCTTCTCCAGTATGATGGCATATTCTAGGCCTAGCCACCCACTTGTCATGAATGTGGATACCTTGAGCTCTCCATCTTTACTCTAAGGACTCTAGGGAACCTACTCATTTATCCCACCCTCGCATGACCTCACTTTCTTGTGAGTCTTTAGGATATGGTCTTGGCAGCACTTTTGGTATGCCACGAGTGTCTTTGTTGCTCTTATAATAAAATTCTTTCCCATATAACATTTAATTACTCTAATTTTCCAGTTGATTTGATGTGTTTAGTGTAAGTTATATACATTTTTCATATGAATGACAGAATGTTGATGGTCTGATTTATCTTCCAGACATATTAAAACAAACTCATTTTCTCTTCTCAGAAAACTGTGAGTGTTTGGGTGGCATTTGATTACTATTGGCTGACATATTTAAGCTCTGAGTATAAAGACATTTTCAATTTAATAGGTTTAATGTGTCATTATTTGATGTTGATGAATTTCTACTTGTTAGGAGAAAATCTCCCAGAAATAATGAACTTATTTGAATATCCTGATACTTGAAGCTTCAGTTATATAAAACTTGATTATAAGATTAAATCATACTGGATAAAAACTAAAACAAACACACATCCTGAAATGAGCAAAAGAATATTTGAAGGCTGAATAAATACAGAAATAAGTCACCTATAGACGAGTTTACTAAGAGGTTTTGAAATGCTTTCAGTAGAGCCTGTAATAACATACATATTTTAAATATAATTTACTTGAAAGAGTTTATGCAAAACTTCACTCAGCTTCCCTACACAGGGTACCATCTCCTTTTGTACGTTACTCTCATTGTTCATTTGAATACATAAGCTAAATAGTGAGTTATTAAGTATCCTCAATTTATTCTCTTAATATAATAGAACTCAATACTTGTTTGCTGAGTTAATGAAGGAAGAAGTGATGGTTATCCAAACCTGCTACATGGGATCTAAAGAAATAAGTATATTTAATGGTTCTATTTATTTCCTATTTTGCCCAATGATTTCCCCAACTTCACAGAACACATATGCCTAAGAAAGACACTCCCTTGTGTCTATGCCTTATAGTGACATTTCTGAGTGCTGACTTAAAGCATTAGATCCAGATCCAGGCCTCAATAATAGTACTTACTACTTTCCACCTTCTAATTACATGCTTATAAATAAATTAGAAGCACATAATTATAAAGCATACTTATTACATTCTAAGGAACTCCTGGAAGGCTAAACTCCTATGGAACTAAGCTAGGTATACTACATCACTATTCTCTTTCCACCCCTAACATTAATCTAACTTTGGACACAAGCATATAAAAAAGTCAGTGTAAAACTTTGGATTCTAGAAGAATGGCAAATCTTTTCTAATGGCTGAATATCACATGCAGTACATACCAGTTGCTCTAAGTAATGAAAAATAAATAATCTAATTACATAACATTTCTTCCTAAACATTGATGCAGTTATCAAACATGGATGTGGCCATAGCATAGTAACACATACTCTTGACCTAGTCCTCTCTCAGGCCTTATGAGTGGCCGTATGACTGCAAATAAATTATTTAAGGTCATTATTGTTCCATTTCTTCATCTGAAAAAGGGGCTAATTTACTGCCTTTGTTTAACTGTCAACTTCCTGCAAATGTGAATTTTGAGTTCTCCAAAAGAGAGTACACAGTGGAACAGAAATAACAATACAAAGATTGCAGTGTCAGCTCAGTCAGAATCTGTGTGGTCATTATCTTGCTAAGTTGCCATTTCTTCACTCATACAATAGAAAATGATCTCCAAGTACCCACTTCTCTCTGACAGTCTGAGACTGTGGACTAAGTAGTAGAGAAGAGTATTGAGAAGCCCTTAGAAGTAGCTAAGCTGATCTTATCAGGGATTCAATATGAATGAGAATATAAATGGCTGTGTGTTCATTACACAGTGTTAGATGCAATTTCTCTTTATATGAATATACTCCCTTAACATCTAGGCATTCTGTACCTTTTTCATTTCCAGGTCCACTGGAATATTTGGTTGAATACTGTTGAGGGATCTCTGTCTGTCTGTCTGTCTGTCTCTCTCCCCGCTCTCTCTGTCTCTCTCTGTCTGTCTCTCTCTGTCTCTGTCTCTGTCTCTCTCTCTCTCTCTCTCTCTCTCTCTTACACACACACACACACACACACACACACACACACACACACACTTAAGAAAATTTCCTCTGAGAAGCTTGGATGAAGTAGCTGGTTTTATTTTCACATTCAGGAAAGCAACTAGTATGTGGCACAAAGCAGCCATTCCTTTTCTGACCTTGCAAACTAATCATTGTTACAACTGTGTGTGTATATATGTGCACACATCTGTTTGATACCTTTGAAGAACACTAAAATGTTCTGATCAGATATATTTTCTCACCTGTTCCTCTGAGGAGGAGTGCAAAGTTTAATACGAAATTCAGCCCAAACTCTTAATACAAAGTGTTTCTAAATAACTCTGGAGATTTATAGCCTGAGTGTCGAATCATTGTACTTTTATTTCTTGTCCAAATGCAAATAAATTAATTTTCTGGTAATAATTTCAGTACTTTTGGGACATTATCAGGACAGAAGTAAAAATAAGACATCATTATAATGTTAAGGTCCTATGGCTGAGTGTGACTAATAGCTGTGGTGTCAAAGAGGTAATAAACTGGTGAAGTCATCAAGGAAAGATATAAGTCTGGTGGCAGCAGCAGATTTCAATCAGCAACTCAACTTTAAGAATCACAAGTCTATCTGTGCCCTCTCACTTTTGTACCCTTACCTCACACCTTTCTCTTCTCTTGAGTATTTCCCTCTCTTTTTTCTGGATTCTTACTTTTGCTCTATCTATGGAAAGCCAAAGCAAGTTGAACCCAAAATGTTAAGATTTTCTAAAGCTTTTCTATCTAGATTGCAGTGTTTCCTTTCCTTCACCTGTTATATAGATTAAGTGAATTTGTTAGTTTTGCCTAATTAGATTATAGGGTCCTTGGGAAAAAGATAATTTCTTTGCCCTGTTGTTTTATATTCTCTTCAATGTCTGGACTGTTTGAATTTATTTCAAGTGTGTGATGCACTCTTTCAATTCTGAACAAATTTATTTTCTTCATTGTTTTTATCTCCTAAATGAGATTGGAAAACTACTATGGTATTTATCTTTCTTCGCCTGACTTATTTCACTCAGCATAATAACCTCTCGGTCGATCCATGTTATTACAAATGGTAGGATTTCATTTTTTTAATGGCTTAGTAATATTCCATTGTATATATGAACCATAAATTCTTTATGCAATCATCTATCAATGAGAGTTTAGGTTTCTTCCATATCTTGGCTATTGTAAATTGTGCTGCCATAAACATAGTGGTACATAGACCTTTACAAATTATTGTTTTGTTTTGTTTTGTTTTGTTTTGTTTTGTTTTGTTTTGTTTTGGGATAACTATCCAGAAGTGCAATTGCTGGGTCAAAAGGTATATACATTTTTAATTTTTGAGAAACCTCCAGACTGTTTTCCATAGTGGCTGTATCAATTTCCAATCCAACCAACAGTGTAATAAAGTTCTCTTTTCTCCACATCCTTGCCAATATTTGTTGTTCTTTGATTTATTGATGAGTATCTTTACATATATTATCCCTCCTTTTTTTGAGTTGTATTAATATATTGAATCCTCTGTGGAATCAGAAGAAGGAAGGCTAGGTAGAGAGTTATCTGTATTGCCCAAGTATGAGATTTTAAGATAAACATGTGCAATAACATGAATGCAGCCACATGGAAAAGTAGAAAGGCAAAAATTTATCAACTCAGTGGATTAACATAGGCTATCAGAAGTCCTAATCAATAATTTCCAATGCCAAAGATTTCAACATAGAGCAACAAAATTAATACTATTAATTGTTACTACTATTATTAAATGTAGTTAATAATTTGTTCATTACAACTTTGGTTTATACAACTTTTT
The DNA here is from genome assembly GCA_004027375.1 of Macroglossus sobrinus. Lineage (NCBI taxonomy): Eukaryota > Metazoa > Chordata > Mammalia > Chiroptera > Pteropodidae > Macroglossus > Macroglossus sobrinus. The sequence goes on along the minus strand of PVKZ01001829.1, from coordinate 118,638 downwards.
CAAACATCCAGTCCATGGGGGAAAAATCAGATGGTTTCTTGATACTCTGGATGCTAAGAAACATTAAACTAAGTGACACCTGTAGTCCTTCTAGCAAGAAAATAGGATAAATTTATGATTCTATGAATGTCATTTTTTCACAATAGTAACAGTCTCATACAAAGGCTAACTCCTCAAGCTCACAATATTTCATAATGAAGACAGCATTAATGACTATTGGGTCTTTGAAGTAACTGGAGGACTAAGGCAGGCATTGTGGCAAGCAGCCTCCAAGATGACCCACAAGGATCTGCACATTCTGATATTCACAACTTTATGTAACCCCCGCCCCTAGAGAGTGGGCTGAACTTATTGACTAGCTTTTAACAGAGAGAACAGATGTAATGAGATGTTAAATCCATTATTAAAAGACTATAGCTTCCAACTTAGGCATTGTCTCTTGTTCTCACTCACTCTGAGAGAAACCAACTGCCGTTTTGTGAACTGGGCTGTGGAGAGGCCGAAGTGGCAAACAACTGACACCTCCATTCAACAACTATTCAGAATCTGAGACCAGCCAACAACCACATGAGTGAGCTTGGAGGCAGATCATTCTCCAGTTGAGCCTTAGAGACAATAGAGCTACAGCCAACTACTTGATCACAGTTTGTCAAAGACCCTGAGCCATAACCATCCAGTTAAGTCATAGTCATATCCATATCTCTCTCTCACAGAAACTTTGAAATAATAAATATTTTTTGATTTAAGCTGTTAAGTATTGAAAATAATTTACATAAATAAAATAGTATATATAATATATTCATATATTAGAAACCTAGTTTTATATATATGAAATTTTCATTTATCACAAATATATATATATATATATAATTTTCTATATTACAAATATCCATTTGTAAAAGTAACCAACATTAAGCACCAAGAACAGTTTCTGTAGCCATTTCTCCCTCCATTCCAAACACACAAGAGCTCTTCAAAGTTAATAAACTAATATACAAGTTCTACATTACCTAGAAGCAATAATATATGCCAAATGGCAATGCTTTCTTTTAAAAAATTAAAGATCTTTATTAAAATATAGCTCACATACAATATTATATTAGTTTCAGGTGTACATCATAGTTATTCAACATTTATATACTGAAAGAAGTGATCACTTGATAAGTCCAGTAACCATCTGACAATGTACAATGCTATCACAATATTATTTACAATGTTCCTTATGCTGTACACCACATTTCCATGACTTGTTTGTTTTATACCTGAAAATTTGAACCTCTTTTTTCTCTTCATATTCCCCTATCCTTTTTTGAATTTTCAATTTTAGTTGACATTCGATATTATTTTACATTAGTTTCAGATGTACAGAACAGTGGTTAGACACTTATCTATTTCATGAAGTGAACCCCTTGACTAGTCTAATATTTGCCTGGCACCATATATAGTTATTACCATATCATTAACTATAGACAATGATTCTTCTATGTCTATTTATTTCTACACACATGTCAGAACCATTAAGAGGAAATCACACCTGACTATGAATTAAAAAAAGAATTAATCAGAGAGGAAAAAATGATGTAGATGATAGAGGCTATGTTCACCTCTCTGGCAACCAAATTGAAGTTGTGACAGAAACAAAGAGCAAACAGCAAGGAAAATCACCTGGGATCTAGATGAACAGCCATACAACTAGGGAGAGACCTAAGAAACCACCCTGCAATGCCAGAAGGTTGGATGGGGCAAGGATGTGAGACTGCTCAGTCCCTAGAGGCTGAATGAGACAGAGGCTGCAGCAGTGGCAGCCAGCAACTATAGATGCCTTTTAAAGTGGTTGTGTCCTTGAGCAGACTTTCGCTGTTACAGACCTGCTCACTCTGAGCACCAGCTGTGGTTCAGCTGTGTAGGGAGCACAAGAGACTTACAGAGGGACACTGAGTTGTTGAAGTGAGGGCTGAGGAGAGACTTGGTCTGTACAGAAGTGCCTGCAGTATCCATTGTTCCTCTGTTGAGCCATCCCCCTTCCCAGTGAACAGACTCAGCACCACCATAGTGGAGATGTCATCAAACTGAATCACAGAGGTCACTTGCCCAAAGGATTCCCTGAAACTCCACCTCCCCCAACTCATGGCCTCACCCAAACCATATCCAGGTATGCCCTTGCTTAGTTAGGTGCTTCTTGCTGAGCTCACTCTCACTGGTGGCAGCTGGCCTTGGTTTCTGGTGTAGCCTTTTGAGGCAACTATAAGCACAGCATCCGTGGATTTCTTGCTGAATATTAACAGATGGCCCTGGAGGGGTACAGGCTGGGACCAAATTTGGCCTGTAGTTGAACCCCTCTCAGGATTGTGTCACTGGACACCTACCACACAAAACCATGTTAATAAGACCTGGAGACTTAGGGGCTTTGCTTAATACATAGAAACAGACATGGAAAGGCAGCCAAAATGGGAAGACAAAGAAGCAGAAACCATATGAGAGAACAGAACAAAGAGCCAAAAATAATAGAGTCAAGCAATCTAACAGATTCAGAGTTCAAAAACACTAGTTATAAAGATGCTCAATTAACTTTTGGGAAGTGTAGATGAATTCAGCGAGAACTTTAAACAAGTGATAAAAAAACACAAAAATGGAAATGAAAATTATAAAAGGGAACCAATCAGAAATGAAGAACACATTATCTGAGATGAGAAGTATATTAAATGGAAGAAACAGAGTGAATAAAGAAGAGGATCAAATGACCTATATAGAGGATGGGAAAGCCAAAGACACTCAATTAGAATGGCAAGAAAAAAGAAGCCAAGACTATAATAATAATTTAAGGAGTCTATGAGACATTATTAAAGGTAAAAAATCCATGTCATAAGAGTACCTAAAGGAAAACAAGAAGTTGAAGAGCTATTTGAAGAAATAATGGTGGAATTCTTTCATCATTTGGTGAAGAAAATAAACATAAAACCCCAGGAAGCACAGAGAGTCCCCAAAACAAGAAACCCAAAGAGGCTCACATGAGGACACATCATAATTAAAATGTCAAAGGTTAAATATAAAGCTGGAATATTAAAAGCAGCAAGAGAAAAGCAGATAGTTACCTACGAAGGAGCGCCATAAGACTAGCAGCTTATTTTTCAAAAGAAACTATGTAGAATAGAAGGGCATGGCACAATATATTTAACGTGATGAAAACCTGGGATTTACAACCAAGAATACTTTATTCAGCAAAGCTATCATTTAGAGTCAATGGAAGATAAATAACTTCCCAGACAAAAATAAGCTAAATAAATTTATCAACACCAAGCCAGTATTACACAGAATATGTTGGAGGGACTTCTTTAAGAAGACAAAACATGTATCAAAAAGAGAATAAAGAATGGTAGCAACCACATTCCTATCAATAAGAGCATCAAGTAGGAGGATTTGGAGGACAAAAAATAGCCAAAGTGATTAAAAGGTACAAATGATTAGTTATAGAATAGACATGGAGATGTAGATAGAGTACAGTATGGGGAAGATGGTTAATAATGTTGTAATAAATATGTAAGAGGGAAGAAGGGTACTAGATGTAGTGGGGTAAAAAAAAGAGAGAGAATTAATCAATAATAATGATTTGATGCTTACATAGCCTAGGGATAATGAACTCTGTAGTAACTATCTTAGGAGAATCAAATTTTAACTTTTGGTCCTATATTATCTTCATATGATATTTTACATACATCAGTCTATGAATTAAGAAACCTATTGTCCAGTTTATGGCCATTGAGTTTTTAAAAAGTCTGTATATCATGCAGGTGGAGTTAACTAATGAGCCAGTATCAAGGCCAGAATGGAAGCTATAAAAGAAAGACTTATCAAGATTTCATTTTCAGATAAAAAAAGGCAGAAGGCTACCTCTGGTTGGCCTGGTGAGAAGTTTTGTTTCACTCAGCATGTTGGAGTATATTTAATCCCAAATATTTTATCTTGTTAAGAAGGATTAACCTGAATTAACTTCCCCTCACTGAATTTGCTCTTCATTATCTCTCATGATTAATCACTTTCTAAAAGAGTAGAGGAAAATTGTGTAGTGGTTATATACTTCACTTTTTCTATCTAGGTTGGGCCCAGGCATTGAAAAGAGATAAATGACATTTCAGAAGTTTACTCATTTTGAACAAATATTATTTTTTCTACTGAGTTTAAGTAGAAAAATAATGCCTTTAGGTAGAAAGCATAATAACTAAAAACAAATGAAATACTTGTCTTATTGCTACCACTACCATTTATATAGTACTTACCAATTACAAAGTGTTTTTCTAAACTGAGAACTAAAAGCATTTAACCCCCCCCTCACAGCACATTGTCTACATTAAGATGATTTTACTCTTTGGCTATCTTATCGAATATAATTTTTTTTATTCTACTATATTCATCAATGTGACTTTACTATTCTAGGGAACTCTTGTTTGTGAAGAATGACATTGCAGATAACTCTGTTGTTTATTCCAGAAACATCTGGAAAAAAATATTCAGATGAATAACAAACAAATTTTCAACAGATAGGATTAAAATCAAAGCCCTTGTCTCAAAAACTTCCCTTCATTGTGTTCACCAATCCTAAACTATTTATATTATGATCCTTACCCAATCCTAAATAAGGCCCTATACTCAAACAGCTACCTTCAGATTCCTAAACTTCACAATTATTCCCATTTTGCCTTTCCCCCCTGACATGCTACTAAGACTCTGTCAAGGTAGTGTTCTTCCTTACCACAGTAAGGTTAAACTTAACTTTGCCTTCGCAACAAGTTATTCTGGTGGTATTTTTGAGGATCCAGCATTCAACAATGCTCTTAACTTATTCTACCCTAATAATAGCCCCTTTAATAAGCTGAGGCAGATCTTATCACCTCCATTTTATACTTATGGAAATTAAAGTTCAGAGAAGTTAAATAACCTGCTAAATCAAATAACATAAGCTGTAGAATAATTAAAACATATTAAGTTCAAAGTAAGAGTTCTTAATATTATGTATGAGATCTTAGAAATCAGTCTGTGCAAATAGATATGAGATCTTGAAGACCAGCAGGGACAGATAAAAATAGGAAAGGAAGTACACCTAGGTCTACATTCTCTTCAATAATGTGTTAGATAAAGAAATATGTTTAAGTTGTTAAAGATCTCAAAGCGTGACCAGGATCCAAGAGCCTAAGAATTGATGAGAGACAAGAACTCAATAGTCAGAGTGAGATGACCCTGACCCCAGCCCACTGAGGGAGCCAAGATACAGAAAATGATTAAAAAGCAAAAAGTATGTGATAATAGCAATTAGAAAATTACCTCTTGAAAATTAAGACCCTCAAAAATCTAGATGGATTATAAGAAAAGTCAGCATAAAATATTCTAACAGACTTACTTGGTGGTTTTTTTAGTGAAAGTTACTATAGATGTGTTGGTATAAAGGGATTATATGTTTCCTAAGGGCAATGACAGAGAAATTTATGGAAGTAGGAATGGCACAACAAAGATGAAACATGATAATGTGTAACCAAGCAAAACAAAGATGGATAAAAACAAAGCTCGAAGTAGATTTTAGATAGATAGCTTGATGCTGTTCATGGAAAAGAGATGAGATTTAGTTGATGAATAGATGCTTATTGACAGACACAAAACATATTGGTTTCAGAAGTGTCATTGTAGTGAAACCCCACAAATAATAGTATATTGAGAAAACAAAGGTCTTGGCCAGAAAACAAATAAACAAAAAAATCAGAGGAAAAAAGGCACTGAAACCCAGCAAACAGAACTAGCCAAAAATAAGAAAAAGTTACTAACCAATATAAGAAATTTTTAAAACTTAAAAATTTAGCTGAGTCCTCCTGAAAATCAATAAGGGATCAGAAGAGAGAAATTAACTATTACTGGCAGCAACCACAACTGCAGATTAAGGTACAACAGAAATATATGGAATATGGAATAGTTGAGGGATAAGGAATAATATATTGGAAAAACCTAACCTTCAAACAGCAGAGTGTGTCCAAAAGTCTATCCTAGATATCTCAACTCTCTAAACAGATGAGAAGTTTTAAGGCCACCTATCCCCAGAGCCATTTTTCACAGGCCTGTGAAAAATCCACAAGAGGCAGGGGCAGGAAAGCCTACACCAACTCAGAAATACAGAATTCATAGGGCAAAGGATGGTACTCTCTCATATACTCAAAATGGACACTGGCATCTGCCTCTTTCTTATCCCGAGGATCTTTAAATCTCTATAATTCTTAGACATTCTTCCCACATTACTGAAGATTTGAATAAATCTAATAATTTTCTATTGAGCTCAAGGTGCTTGGAAAGAAATAAATATATTAGCTAATTCTGAGAATTGGGAGATTGTTAAATGATAGTCACCTTACAAATGGGTTGATTGTGAATTGCCTGCTGAGTACTTGCCAGGTCACACAATTTTCCTCCATTCTTTTCCATACTGCCTAATTTGGCCTGGCCTTTTGTGGACTCATTAGGAATATTTATGCACATTAGACTTTGAGCTATTGTTTTTCCATATTGAGAAACTACCACCAAGAAATTAGTATTTAAAACACCTACAGTGGAGTTCAAATGTTCTTATGTATTTTGGTGAATACAATAACTTTTCAGGGCTGATAATAATCTAATAATCATTCTCAGCCTCTAGATGATAACAAGTTGATGATGAATGCTACTTACCATCCTTTCCTCACATATCAAGAGCAATCAGTCTTTCTGTCACTTTAATAACAGGGCAAGAAAGATGATAGTGTTAAGAGCATTGTACCTACCAGCTCCTTGCTCAAGTGTTTAAAAAAATATACCATAGAATACACATTTCAGTAAAGCATTTAAAGAAATTGATACATCTCAAACTGAGATTGCCCTTAAGGATACTGAAATTTAAAGTCTCATCTATACTATATCTTTGCCCACTAAAAATCATCTTTAGCTAAAACTCATTAACTTGAAGCAAACCCCAAAGCAGGCAGGAAGACACATGAAAGTTTTAAAAAAAATTGAGTAACAACAGTGCTAGACAGTTCTTTTGAATGCCTGTATTCTGGACCTGAAACCTGTAGAGAGAGGAGTGTTTACAGACCATCATAGTTTTGTCTATTGATTATATATTTTTATCCTTCCATATATTCTGGCTACATCTCAGGTCATGGTAATAAAACTCTCACATCTGTATTATCCCTTAGTGTACTTGTCCAGTTAGGGAGATGTTGAAGCACAGGGTGAAGTGGGAAAAGGGACAGGAGACACTCCCTTGAACACTCAATGCCCATGACACCTTTCACTCTAAAAACCCTCATCCTTCTAATTCTGCTTTATCTTCTTCCTTGGGAGCAGCTCTATACAGTGCTGCTATTTCTAGACCTTTCACCACCTCTAGGCTGTAGGCCCCTGAAGAAAAGAGACCATTTCCTATTTGTCATTCTCTTTCTCCTGATTCCATTTCTGAAGATTTGTCCTCTGTATTTCTCCTCCCCTTAAAAAGGAAGACAACCAAACTAGCCAAAGAACCGCATCTTGCATCCTTTTAGTGTTCTCTTGTTTTTCCGAAGAAATTTTAGCATCAGTTATTTCTATAATTCAAAATCACATGGTGTCACTTCTGGAGAAACATGTTTAGCAGGAAATGGGGAGATGATGATCAGCTGGGAAACTACTGTCTTTATGAGTAAACCTCATAGAATTATTTTATTCTTTAAAAGTCATACTTGTATGTTTGTTAGAAATAAGAACAAAACACAAACTCCTATTTCCTGTCTGGTTGGTGTACCCAGTGAGTAATTTGCTAACCTCTACTCTGAAAAACCATGCACAGAGAGACTGCAGGGAATGCATGTTAGCTCCACAGTGGAATAGTCAGTGATGAAGAGGCAGTCTTTTCTGGATTACATGTGACTCTTTATAATGCTATAAAAATATAAAGTCTAACAAATGTCTATATGTGGTGAATAGAGTTTATTATAAACAAAGATAGTAGAACCAATGTACTGTTTAGAGAACCCCTTATTTTAATAAATTATCATTGTATTGCTTGATTCCGCCAAGAAACAACAAAACAAAATAGCAGGAAGGGAGAAAAAGCCTTTCAGGATCAGGGTAATATTTATGTTATTAAGATACACCAAGTTACCTTCTACTCTGGGTATATAATGAAGCCAGCCAAATCACCAACAACATTTGGAAATTAGACAAAATTGATTCCTAGACTCAAGCAAAATTTCAAGGGGAGGGGGAGGGAGTAAAAAGTAGACTCAGATGTTAACTAAGTCATTACTAGCTCTTCCGGAATACCAATAATCATAAGTTTTATAAAGCATATTTTTATAATTTCATAACCACCCCCTTGTGGTCCATTGACATTTCCAAGCTAATTGCATATGCAAATTGAGGACAGATTTATAGAACAGCAAAAAAATGAGAGATGCTGACAATAGGTGACTGGAAAGTGTTTTTTGCTTAATAAAAGAATTGAAATTTCCACTAGGTTGTAATGCCCAAATGATCTATGCTTATACTAATTAGGTATGTGTGGGTGACTTTGTTTTGGTCAAAAGTCCAAGAGAACACATGGATTTTGAGTTTTCCTTATGGCCAAGTGCCAGCCATGACTTTAATCGATAAGGACCAATTTCTCTGCATAGAAATTTAAATTAAGTGCCTCTCACAGCCAAGGCTTCTAACTGGTTCTTTAACACTCAGGGCAAGCTGTGAACATTTTCACCTGCAGTCATTTTACTTATTTTGTAAATCAAAACAATATATTATTTAAAATGCTTGTTTTCTTTGACTCTCATATATCCTCACCTCCACAAGAATCCTGAGAGAAGCAGACACTTATTAGACCAGGTGGAAACGGTGAAACTGGATCTGTGCAAAGAGATCAAATTTAGAAAAATTCCTCTCTGAGCAGCAGGCTACATGTGCCCCTTTGTGCACTATGAACAGTCCTTCTCTCTTTACTCTTTCCACCATGCTTCCAGCTGACATCTCTTACTCTGCCACCTCTAGTGAAGTCTTTCCCCAGATATTAATCACTGTGTCATCAGTTAGAGAAAGATTCAATAAAGGAGAGAAGAAACTCCACTCTTGATTCTGGAAGAAGAGCTCCAGCAGAAGTGCACAGGTCTGCTCCTCGGGGATCTAGCAATCACAAGACTTTCCTGAGGCACCCATGGCTATCCAAGGCCCTGATGCAGTATTCTACAAGAGTGACTCGGAGATTCTGCCTGATTCAGCCAGTGTGGCAACCTCATCAGTTTCTTTTAGACCTTAGACAGAATTTCTTATATTTATATACACACACATGCAATGCATCTTGTTTCTGTTAATGGCTGACCTAGATCTGTGGTCTTTCAGTAGGAGGCAATTTTTTCCTAGAACCAATTCCAGACACTGGGACTACAAATATGATCAGGACAGTGAAAGCCTCTCTCACACTTGTGTTTATATTCCCATGAGTCAGACCTATGATTAGTCTACAGCAAGCCATATAAATGAACTGCAACTGTTCCTGTAAGGATCATGGTCTGCTTACCATACCTATATATGCTGTTATTGAAGTCAGACAGGGAATAAATCTTCATCAACCATACAATTTAAATGCCACAATGTACACTACTTTTCAGAGCTTTAGGATTAACAAAAATTAGAATATTTAAAATAAATTCATTAAATCATTACGTTCTTCCTAAGTGTGTACATAATATTTAAATTTGGAAACAAAATGGAGTCAAATATCTGAATGAGAAAGCATAGATTTACTTACTAAAAACCAATAACAAGATTTCATCAGAACCAACATGGATATTTTCATAAAAAGACTAGTTGGAAAAACACCAAAATGTTGGCAGTGGTCATAACACCCTTTGGGTGCTGAGCCATGGTGTAAATTGTCTGAGTTGGCCAGAACAAAACCTGGCTCAGAAGATGGAAAATCTTGGGTCCCTGGGCTACTTCTCGCTTCATAGAAGGATTACACAGGTGTGATTTCCAAACAGGAGCCGGTGTAACCTATAAAGAATTTGCTGTATCTGAGAAAGGATAGAAAATAATTAAAGAAAAGGGGCAGGGATGGGGCTACACCAAGCACTATAATGTCCTCCAATCTGTACATTCAGGAAATGGAGGACTAACTTCTTGAGTACCTCTTGTGTATTGAGCACACTACAAAGATTATTACACTTGATTCTCACAAAATCTCTGATAGCAAAGTATGATTCGTGTTTTGCAGATAAGGAAACTGAGGCTCAAAGTATTAGTTAGGAACTAAGGATAGACAGTTACTGGTGAAATCAGTTTTGAATGGAGTTCTGCCTGACTCAAAAGCATCCCAGGAAGCAAGTTATAAAGCACCAAGCATTAGAGTTACATAATGCAGGCATTTACTCTACATAGGATAGTAATAAGTACAACCCATCAGGCTTATTATTATTACATGGTTGCAAGGAAAGACCATGTTCCAAAACATATATGCCAAAGTGAGCAACAACATCAAATGTAAAAACTGGTTAGAAGATCCCTCACTCTGATATTTTGTATTCCCATGCTCTGAAAGCTTCAGTCCCAAGTTAATATGAAATCTGATACTCTCAGAAAAAAATCCTGGCCCAGTTACTGCATACCTTACCAAAAAATTAACAGCAAAGGTAAAATCAAGTTCAGACAGTGGACCTCTGCATGTTTGAAAGAAAAATTCCAGGTATCAATCTGGGATAAACAGCACCAAGTATGGGAAAGTGCTTACCAATCAAGCCTTGTGGTTGACCACTGTATTGACAGAGACTTTGACCTGGACAGGGACAAGAGAAAGCACTTATTATACAAGAGCATTAAATGTAACTCAGTCAATATTAACATTTTTTGTCATGATCAACTTATTCAAATTCTTTCATCTCCCTGTACTTCTTTTGTATAATGGAAACACAGGGGTCAAAGAGCTTAACATTCAGATCTCAAACCTTGCAGCCAGTTTCCAATACCTGAATTCACTGAAAAATTTTAAGAGTGGCTCAGTGGTGAAATAATATGTTAGAAGCCAGCTGAGCTGCCAGACTATTGCCTTAGAGTGAAAATGACTGACTTTCTCACTCAGAACCTGGAATTTTACTGTATATTAAACATGGTATGTGGTCCCAGCAACATCTGCAACTCAAAGATATTGAAGATATTGCCAACAGTGTATGGAAGGGTAATTTTGAGGAGTTTTGACCTAGATATTACTTTAATTTCTGGCCTATGTCTTCAGGACTTCTATCAAGAAAATGCCACAGGGAGGGTAGGCTGACAGACTACCATTCCTTACCCCTGTAGGTAGATCTCATCTCTCCCCATTTTTTCATAGATAGAGCTGGGTTTTATAATTAGATTTAGATTCACATTCTCAAACCAGCTGAAACAAAGCCTGAACAACACTCCACACTGCTTTGACTCCCAAAGATCATTTTCTACAGTACAGTTATTCCATCCATCTGCTGTCTGCTGCTAGTTTTCCAAAAATAATAAAATGAAAAATCAAAACTTTGGTGTTAAAAAGTCAAAGCAAGGGTTTTTTTTTTTAATCAGAAAAGTCTAATTATGCCAATGTGCCTACAGGAATGGCATTCACACTGTACAAAGGAACACAAGTAAGTATGGGAAGAGGTGCTCCCGCCTAATTAAAGGAACAGGTTATAGAAACAGGATCTCTACCATGGAGCAAGTCAGCAGTGCCCAGGAGTAACCCTGAAACTGCTGATAGTCTCTGTCTCTTACAGACCCAGGAAAGAGCTTTTAACACTATCTTTAAGGTGCCAGGGAACAGGAGATGGAGACTCTCTCTGCCCAAAGCCCCCACTTTATAATACTTAGAGAGGCACTTATTCTTCTGGATGGTTCTGGCTATTAGTTTTGATTTCATTTTCTTCACATACAGGTCCACAGACTGACCAGTACTGAACTTTTCCATCACAGGTCCTCAAAAAGGTGGTGGTCGTACAAATTTGCAGTTACTTGCCTGTGGGTGGACTGCAGGAAAGTTACTTAATTTGGAAATTCATTTAGGTGTGTGGCTGTGACAAATGTCCTCTTCCCCTTATCCAAAGGAACTTCTAAAAATGTTTGGTGAGGCCAGGGTACCCAATCATGCAGAGTGAAAGATAATATAACTACTGTACTCATCTTGAGGTACAAGATCAGATAATACTGCTGTTTGCCTGTCCCTACAAAATGAACCATAGTTTATTCTTCTTTAATCAACTATCACAGGGGAATTATGAAATATTAGGCTGAAAGGCAATGTCCCTTAATTTCTATAAGTAGGGGTCTCAAACAAATCAGTTTATTCTATTCAATACCATAGCTAGACTCAGGCAGGATTATGGGTAATAAACCTTTGAAATTGGAGGTGGAGTTGTTCATTAGATTATACAACAGCATTTTATGGTGTATTAGTATAATTGGTAACACAGCAAGTTAGAAAATCATGGACATCAGAAAGAAGCTAATATTTAATGTAATTTCATAAAAATTCCAATCATTAAATAATATTGCTACTTCTGACACTGAGCATAGATCTTCAAGGAAATAATAAAAGAAATTGGACAGTTGCTAATATTAGCTTTGGTAGGTGTGATCCAGAAAATATCCTCTAGGAGTCCATGAGCAAAGTGGATGCAATAAAGACATCTTCAAGGCTGATATCTGGACCTAACTCCCACAGTTAGAAATTGTTTGAGTTTTTAGGGCTCTTCTTGAAATGCTAGTATTTGTGAACCTAGTTAATGTCCCATTTCCTAAAACCTTAGTACCTCATAGTTACAAAGGCAGAGGCAGTTTTCAACCCAACCAACAATCAATTTTTTTGATCTGTAAATATAATCCAGGAAGGTAATTTTGGAGAACATCAATGTTCTATCATAAAAGTGTCAATAAATCATTTAGATACTAAACAATATACATAACACTAGTCAACATCAACAATAAACCAGATAAATTCAACCAGCACCATTTTACCTTAAAACAAGAATGTTTCCTTTTAGTAATTAAAGTCCATAGGTTTTTGAGAGAGACAAAAAGAGTTGTCTTTTTAATTTAATTATTCCCTTAAATACACATTAGATGTCACATAATGGAGACATAAATATAAATAGGCCCCCCTGCCAATTTCAAATTCCAGCCCTTGGAAACACCAGTGGCCTAAGGGCACAAACAGTACTGTGTCCAAAGGGGTGGGGCCAGCACGCGGTAGAATGGAGAGAAGCCTGAAAGTGGGCGGGGCCAGCACCCTGAGATGGTCAGCAGAGCTGGAATAGGAAGGAGAATGGGAAGGGATTGGGGATAACATGAGCTAGAATGAGGGGAAGAGCTTGGAAAGGGGCAACACCAGCAGACGTTGGGATCAGCAGGAGCATCGGACCATTTCTCTTCTAATTACTGCAGTTCTTCTTGTTTGTAAATACAAACTACAAATCACTTTTTTTCTGTGGAACAACACTTGAGAAAGAGGACTTAGGCCGATTTTTAAAATTACTATTACATTAAATATACAACTATACCATAAGACACAATTCAAAACTACACAACCCATGACTTTCAATGACTACCCAATGCTAGAAGACACAAAGCACTTAATCTCACTCTTATTTTCCTAATTTATACTTTCAAATGTCCACACCTTTCAAAGGAAATGTATGCAAAATGCTAGGGACAGAATTGAATTCATAATGTCATATTCAGTATCCAGTTTTTACAGGCAATGAAATCCTGAACAATGTTTAATGGTGACCAATGACAGGCACTTTTAGACATTGACTGTCTTAAGGCTTCCAGCCACTCACATTGTTAATGTGTGCATTTTTACATCAAAAATACCACAAAACCTTTCAATTAGAAATTTTTTTTCTTATTTGTGAATTGAAGTTAACATGAAATTTTTATGCATAAAACTTATGGAAATAACCAAGACCTACATTAAATATAATGAAATAATACTAAGCACACAATAAAGTTTCAAACTGCATTAAATGACAGCCCATAGCAGACACTTACGAGCATTCACTGTGATGAAACATTGAAGACTCGGCCAGGTGATTAAATTCTGAATTTGTAAATCCTGAGTACCCCAAAATGTTTATTTTTAAGGAGAATGCTCTACCACAGTTCCTCTACACAACCCAGGATGACATGCATCCCATCACAAATTGTTTATTTTTAGTGTTTATTTTCACAGTGTTTGTAAAACATCAAGTAGAACTAAGACCAATCTTTGAAAGGAAATGCATGAAAAGCATCAGGACAATTGTTTTATTGAAAACAATGATATTAAAATGCAGAAGTATATTGTATTAAAATGTGAGTCAACAATGACTGAAGGCTCTTTGAATTTAAGGTCTTTGATGAACAAGTCCTGTGCAGGTCAGATTTTTAGTTTCCTCATTTTCAACTTGAAAATATCAAGAAACTTCCAAACTTTAACCACACAAATGACATCTAAGAAAAGGGGAGGAAAGCACATATAGAACTACACTTAAAGGCAGCCAATAGCCACAGTTCCTCAACATGTAAAATTTCTATTCATTTTGAAAATAACAGAAACAGAGGGGCCAAGACAAATAATTTAAAAAACATGCATAGATAATAATCATTCAAAGATTTAAATTAAAAGACAAATTCAGCTCCCCGTCAGCACAATGCTGTCCCACACCTGCTCAGGCAACAGCACGATCTATTTCCTCATTTTTAAATTGAAAATACCATAACACATTAACACCTCATACAAGAGGGGGCCAAGATCAATATTTAAATAAATGATAAAATATTAGAGTCATCATGTTGTAGCATAACACATAACACTGTGCCCAAATTTGGCTAAGGGACTCATGTTGTCACAAATCCAAAGCTCTCCTGACTATTAAAGTATATTATTAATTATAATAGTTTAAAGTATACTGTTATATTCCATATACCCATCATTGAAAGCACACTTACAAATAGCTAACTATCAATGAAAATAATTAAATTAACCTTACACTTCATGATTGCATGTGGGAGCAGTCACCATGTTCCCTCATCCCTGAAGAGAATGTTCTACCACAGTCCCTCAAAAAAACCCATGGTTGGGCTCCTTTTATAGCCAGTCTATAGCTCCACCTTCCAAGATTGGTTGAGGAGAGAATGATTCACAAGAATATTATCTACTCATTCTTTCTTTCTATGTGGAAAACCCACCCATATCCCAGATTTTTGTCGCATTATTGGTGGGAAGCCTTTGAATATGGAGTGTTTGTGCTTGAGTTGGGGTTTCAGGAACTTTGGGAAGCACAGGATAAAACTACCACAGAATAACTCACTAAAACTCCCATATTGGTCCTATCAATGAATACAAACAATTCCTCAACCATTCTTTTCAGCTTTGCATATCATTGTTTGCTTCTACAAAGTTCTTTCCTGCCATTTCTGCTTTTGTGGGCATTATCAAGTGAGATACTTAATTGGTTTCAACAGGGAATCCCAGCCCCCTATCACCATCCAAGCAACTATACTTGGGAATAATCATTTAGGCAGCACATAAACTTAAATTGGGAAAGAGGAATGAAGGTGATAGCAGGGAAGGCATCTATCTGGAGTGAGAAGTGAGCCTAACTAGCTTCCCACCTGACAATTATGCATTAGAGGCATTAAATGGGGAGGAGACCAGTCATTGAAGACCACATACACAGAACTGGAAACTATCTAACTGAGCATGGGCAGTTAGGAGACTCTTTACAAAACTGGGAGGATGGATGTGTGGTGAAAGAGGACTGAGGGATGGGATCATAGGAAGAACTAGCAAATGCCCAGACTTGTTTGAGCCCATGGCCCTCTGGCACCAATGGCCATGCTTTAGGTCTCCACACTAAAGTAATCATGCCTTTTGTGTGGTTACCTCTTATTGGAATGTTCTTTCCCTCCAACACCTGCCCTCTGAACCCAGCTCAAATTAAGTATCCTGCATTAAGCCTCTCTCAACCCCTTTTTCCCACTCCAATAGGTAATGGACACTTTCCTGTGATGATGTGGTGAATATAGGAAACATCAGAGCTGGGTTACAGAGGAGTGTTGGGGCACTAGGATCAGTTAGCCACTGGGCTGGACATGATGGAAAGTACTCAAGACTTGTACTGGGAGTTTTTTTCATTCGTGTCAAGGTTGCAGACATTCTGGAAAGTCCAGGGTAAACAGATAACAAAGTAACCCATACCTGTCTCCTGATTGATCAAGAGCTGTTTAAATACAAACTACAGGTGAAAGCAAACTTAGTAAACAAGAAACTTGGTAAACAAAGTTATTTTATTTGGTAAACAAAGTTATTTTCTGCAGTTTCTTAGCAGATTAGTCAGATCCAGGAATTCAACCTCCATAGTAACCAGGTTTCAGGATGGGCAGGAAGATACTATTAAGATGGGAAAGTGGAGGGATGAATAAACAGAGCTAACTGACAAATGTGCTGGGGATGGTATGATCAACTATTTCAGTTCTTTCTACTTGATTTTTCAGAGGCCTTCATGTGGAGAGAACACAGAAAATCACAGTCCTCATCCCTTGGAGGCCCAATTTATGTGATTAAGACTGATTGACTAAAGTGTAATTCCTAAAGCCCTGCATCCATATCATTTGGATAGCTGCTTTTTTTACCACTGAGGTGAGATTCGCATAATCTAAATTTAACATTTCTAAGTAAACAATTCAACAACATTTAGTACATTTACAATGTTGTACAACTGTGGCTTCTATGTAATTCTGAAACATCTTCATCACCCTAGAAGAAAATCTAGTACTGTTAAGAGGTTGATCCTTATCTCCCTTCCCCCAGTCCCTGGCAAACAACAATTTGCTTCCTTTCTCTATAGATTTGCCTACTCTAGACATTTTATATAAATGAAATCATATAACATGCAACCTTTTGTATCCGACTTGTTTCACTTAGACTATTTTTGAAGTTCATCTAAATTGTAACCATCAATACATATTCATAATTACTGGTTTATGCAGATTTCATCTCAAATAGGAAAAAATAGAGTAACAAACAAAAAGTGCATTTGTATTTTCTTTTATATCTATCTATGTAGTTACCTTTACAGATGCTTTTATTTCTTCATGTAGAATAAAATTATTGTCTAGTGTCTCCTAATTTTAGCATAAAGAACTGCCTTTAGTATTTCTTGTAGGTTTGCTAGTGACACATCTTATGTTTTTGTTTATCTAAGAATGTCTTAATTTCTCCTTTTTTATTGTAGTATAGTAAACAGAACATAAATTTACTACTTTAACCATTGAAAAGTTTACTATTCAGTGGTATTAAGTACATTCATAATGTTATATAACCATCACCTCTATTGAGTTCCAATTATCATCCCAAACATAAACCTTGTACCAATTAAGCAGTCTACATTGGATACTATAGAAATTTAGTTAGTATTAATCAGAGTTATATTGTTAAAAGTTAAAACATTAATTGCACTCTCCAGAGCAACCACTAAGAAAATAACTTTAAAAATATGTAGTAAAAGAAATGAAAGGGTTTTAAATGATATATTAAAAATATTTATTTAATACAGGAAGAATAAAGAAACAAAAAGTCTAAAACATACAGAAAGTAATTAGAAAAATGACAAACATATATCTTAACCATGAATAATTAAACTGATTGTCAATGGATTAAATACTGCAATGAAAAGGCAAAGATCAGCAGGATGGATTTTTAAAATGATCTGACTGTAAACAGGGTCAAGATAGAGGAGTAGGTAAATACTGTGCTTATCTTCCCTCACAACCATATCAAAATCGCAACTGAACTACAGAACAATCATCACTTAGAATCACCTGAAGTCTAGCTAAATAAAAGGCCTACAACTAAGGACATACAGAAGAAGCCACCTCGAGACTAGTAGGAAGGGTGGAGATGCAGAATGAGCTGGTCGCACACCCTCCTGTGGCAGTTAAAAATCCAGAGGGATATCTCTGCTGTAGAGGTCCCCCTGGAAAAGTGTTGGGTCCCAGTACCACACCAGGCTCCCCAGCTCAGGTTTCCAGTGTTGTAAAGATAAGTCCCCATAACTTCTGGCTGTGAAAACCAGCAGAGATTGTGGCTAAGTGAGACAGGGCAGCAGAAATTCCTCTTAAAGGGCTCATGCACAGACTTACTCAGGTTAAATTTGCTCTGAGCTCTAGCACTGAAGCAGTGGCTCAAAAAAGCACCAAAGACATATAGAAAGGAACTAAGCTGCCTAGCTTTAGGGTGAGGGCTGGAGGGGTAACTTTCTCCCAGACAGAAGTGCTGGCTGAGTCCACTGTTCCTTTGTTGAGCCCTCCACTCTCCTGGCCTGTAGACACAGGCGGCCGCCATATAGTCTCAGTCAAATTAGCTAAAAGGGATCACCCCACACTGGAGATTCCCTGAGACCCTGTCCCACTTGAATTGCAGTCACACCCAAGCTGCTTCCAGAGGCTTTTCCATACAAATGGCCTGTCTCAGCTCATGCTATGGAATTTCCTAAAAGTTTTCAAAGGTTCACAAAATCCAAACAAGCAGCATCTGGCCTTGACATGCCTCATACCACTCGCTGAGCAGCCTAAAGCACAGCACTAGTATTAGCTGGCCTTGATTTTTGGTGTGGCCTTTTTAGGCACCTCTAAACCCAGTGCAGGTGGCATCTATTTGCATATTGCTTGATGGCTCTTGCCAGGTGGCCCTGCAAAGAGCACAGGCTGTGTCTGAATTTGGCCTGCAGTGGAGCTCCTTCCGGGAGGCCCCAGTGCTAGCATGCCTGGTGGCCAGATCAGGCCAAGTTGGAGTATCACCCTAGGCAGCATCTGAGAACAACACATCCAAAGGGTAGGCTGGGCAGGTACCAGAGTCCTGCTAAATAAAATCTTCCTTCATAGTGTCAGCCCTTCACTAGTCATTTCTCACAACAAATCCCTCCCAATGATGTGCAAATAGCAACCAAGTCTCAAGGACAACAGGAGGGCACACAATACCCATACAAGAGACATACCTAGAGAACCTGGCTCAGGTGACCAGGGAAGACTGTGCCACTGGGCATCACAATACACCTACTATATAAAGCCACTCTACTTAGACAAGGAGACATAGCAGCCTTACATAATACATAGAAACAAACACAGGGAGGCAGCAAACTAGGGAGACACAGAAGTATGTCCCAAATGAAAGCACAGAACAAAGCTCCAGAAAAAGAACTGAACAAAATTTAGACAAGCAATTTACTAGATGCACAGTTCAAAACACTGGTTAAAAGGATGATTAATGAACTTAAGAAAAGAGTAAATGAACTCAGAACTTTAACAAAGATAGAAAACATAAAATTAGAGATTAAAAACAAAAAAGAACTAGACCGAAATGAAGAATACAATAACTGAGCTGAAGAATACATTAGATGGAATCAATAGTATATTAAATGAAGCAGAGAACTTATTCAGTGATTTGTAAGATAAGGTAACAGAAAACACTCAATCAGAACAACAAAAAGAAAAAAAATTCAGAAACATCAGGATAGTTTAAGGAACCTCTAGGACAACAGCAAGCAGAACAACATTCATATCATAAGAATAGCAGAAGAAGAGAGAGAGACCAAGGAATTGCAACCCTATTTGAAGAAATAATAACGGATAATTTCCCAAATCTGACAAGGGAAATAAACATACAAGCTCAGAAAGCTGAGAGTGTCCTAGAGAAGATGAACCCAAAGAGGCACACACTTAGATTCAACAATTTCAAAGTGTAAGGACAAAGAGAATCCTAAAAGCAGCAAGAGAAAAGCTGTCAGTTGATTTCTCAACAGAAACTTTTGCAGGCCAGAAAGGATTGGCAAGAAATATTCAAAGTGATGAAAAGCAAGGACCTACAACCAAGATTACTCTACTTGGCAAAACTATCATTTAGATTTGAAGTACAGATAAAGGGCTTCCCAGATAAGAAAAAGCTAAAGGAGTTTGTCACCACCAAACTAGTACTGAAAGAAATGTTAAAGAGACAAAGAAGAAGAAAAAAAGAGGAGGAGGAAGAGGAGGAAAATATCACAAATATGAAAAATAAAATGGTAATAACTACATATCCATTAAAATGACTTTAAATGAAAATGAATTAAATGCTCTAATAAAAAATATTGTGGATAAATGGGTAAGAGAACAAGATCCTTACATATGCTGCCTACAAGAGAATCACTTCAGACTGAAAGTAAAGGGATGGAAAAAGATATTTCATAAAAATGGAAACAAACAAACAAACAAAAAACTGGAATAACAATACTAATACCAGACAAGATAAACTTCAAATCAAAAGCTATAACAAGAGAAAAAGAAAGACCCAGTAACCTCACTTCTAGGTATGTATCCAAAGAAACCCAAAACCCACAACTTTGAAGGGACATGTTTATTTTAGTATTATTTACAAAGCCAAGATATGGAAGCACCCTGAGGAAGGGTGTTCTTTAATGAATGAATGAATATGGAAGAGGTGACACATATATACAATGGATATTACTCAACCATAAAAAAAATGAAACCTTGCCATCTCAACAACATGGACAGACCTTGAGGGCATTGCATTAAATAGAGTAAGTCAGACAGAGAAAGACAAACATCACATGATTTCAACTTATATGTGGAATCTAAAAAAAATTAACAACAACAACAACAAAAAAACAGAAACAAACTTAGGTACAGAGACATTTTTTTCCCTAAATTTATTTATTTTAATTAGTTTCAAGTATACAGTACATTGGTTAGACATTTATATTTATATAGTTTGTAAAACAATCCCCCCATTTGCTCCCTCCCTTCTCTAACCCTCCACATAGCCAATGTATTAATACGAACTGCATTCCCTATGCCGTGCTCCCCATCCCCATGACCATGCATCAGCTGCTGATTTGAATTTCTTTAACCCTTCACCCTGTTCTCCCAGTCCTCCACACCTCCCTCCCCTATGTCCATCACCAAATTACCCACTATATTTGTGAGTCTGTTTTTGATTAGTTTGTTTTTTTTTTATTCCTTAGATTCTGCATATATGTGAAATCGTATAGCGTTTATCTTTCTCTGTCTGACTTAAATACTTTCTAGGTTCATCAAAGCAATATCTGTTTCCATACCCTTCCATTTAGTCTGTGTGTATCTTTTAATCTGAAGTGAGTCTCTTAGGGGCAACATGCAGGGGTCTTGTTTTCCTTTCCATTCATCCACTCTATCTTTTAGTTGGATCACGTAATTCTTTTTCATTTGAGGTACTTATTGATAGGAATGTAGTTGTTACTATTCTTTATTTCTGTTTTGATACATGTCTTTTCTTTAAGAAGTCCCTCCAACATTTCTTGTAATACTGGCTTGGTGGTGACAAAGTCCTTTAGTTTACTTTTGTCTGTGAAGCACTTTATCTGTCCTTCAACTCTAAGTGATAGCTTTGCTGGATTTATTATTCTTGGTTGTAGATCCTGGGTCTTCATCCTGTTGAATATTTTTTAGCAAGTCCTTCTGTCATGCATAGTTTCTCTTGAGAAATCAGCTACCAGTCCTACAGGGTTTTTCCTTATAAGTAACTATCTGTTTTTTCTTGCTACTTTTAACATTCTTTCTTTGTATGTAACCTTTGGCATTTTAATTATGATGTGTCTTGGTATGGGTCTCTTTGAATCCCTGATTTTTGGAATTCTCTGAGCTTCCTGGGGTTTTATGTCCAATTCCTTCACCAAGTAGGGAAAGCTTTCCATCATTATTTCTTCAAACAACTGTTCAACATCTTGATTTTCTTCAGTTACACCGATCAGACAGATATTTGGACCCTTAATAGTGTCCCATATGCTCCTTAAATTATTTTTACAGTCTTGGCATCTTATCTCTTGCCATTCTGATTGTGGGTTCTTGGCTTTCCAGTTCTCTAGATAGGGCAGCTGATCCCTTTCTTTATTCATTTTTTAAAATTCCTTTGTTTATTCCATTTAATATACTTCTCATCTCAGATAATGTATTCTTCATTTCAGACTGGTTCCCTTTTATAATTCCCATTTCTATTTTTATGTTTTTTTTTATCTCTTTGTTGAAGTTCTCATGGAATTTATCCACACTTTCCACAAGTTTATTGAGCATCTTTATAACCAGTGTTTTGAACTCTGCATCTGTTAGATTGCTTGTTCTCTCATATGGTTTCTGCTTCTTCGTCTTTCCCATTTTTGCTGCCTTTCCATGTCTATTTCTATGTACTAAGCAAAGCTCCTAAGTTTCCCGGTCTTATTAGTGTGGATTTGTAAAGTAGGTGTCCAGTGGCATAACCCTGAGAGGGGTTCAGCTGCAGGCCAAATTTAGCCCAAGCCTGTGTCTCTCCACAGTCACCTGTTAATATTCAGCAAGCAATCCACAAATGATGTGCTTATAGTTACCTTTAAAGGCCACACCAGAAACCGAGGCCAGCTGCCTCCAGGGAGAATCTAGGCACTGCTCAGCAAGAAGCACCTGACTTGCTAAGGATATATGTGAATGTGGCTTGGGTGGGGCCGCAAGTTGGGGGAGGCGGGGTTTCAAGGACTCCTCTGGGCAGAGCAACCTCTGTTATTTAGTTTGATGATGTAAGGGCTATGGTGGCACTGTGTCCAGCACACTGGAAAGGGGAGGGCTCAACAGGGAACAATGGATACCACTGCCACTTTTGTACAAAGCAAGTCTTGTTTTGGCCCTCACTCCGACAATGTCTCCCTATAAGTCCCTGGTGCCCCCTGCGTGCAGCCAAATCGGCTCTGGTGCTCAGAGCGAGCAGGTCCGTCACTGCAAAAATCTGCTCGCTGACACAGCCCCTTTAAGAGGCTTCTGCTGCTGCTACTGCCTCAGCCTCTGTCTCAGCAGCTCGAGACCAGGCAGCCCCGCGTCCTCGCCCCATCCTACCTTCTGCCATTTCTTGGATTTCTCCCTAGTTGTATGGCTTGTTCCTCTAGATCCCAGGTGATTATTCTTTGTTGTTGCTCCTGTTTCCATCACAATTTCGATTTGGTCACCAGAGGAATGTACAGAGCCTCTATCATCTATGCCATTTTTTCCTCCCAAATGCAGAGAACATTTTGATGGTTGCCAGATAGGAGGAGGGTTGGGGGCAGGGGTGAAGAGGAGGAAGGAATTAGGAAGTACAAGTTGGTAGTTACAACATAGTCATGGGACTGTAAAGCATAGCATAAGGAATATAGTCAATAATTTTTTAATAACTGTATATGGTGTCAGATGCATACTAGGTATAATCACTTTGTAAGATATATAAATGTCTAATCACCATGTTGTGCAACTGAAACATATAATATTATATGGCAACTGTATTTGAAAAAGAAAAAATAAAACATTTTTTAAAAATGATCTGACTGTATTTTCTATAACAGACACACGTTAGATTCAAGCAGAAATAAATTGAAAGTAAAACAAAGGAAAATGAAATATCATACATACAGTAATTAAAGAGAGCTGGAGTGGTTATATTAATATCAGATAAAAAAACTTAAAGGAAAAATTGTTATTTGAGATGAAAATATTTTACAATGAGAAAAGATAAAATAACTCTCAAAATTATAACATTTAGAAACATATATACACCTAACAATGGAGTCCCAAAATACACGAAGCAAAATCTGACAAAATTGAAAAGAGAAAGAAAAAAATTCAAAATTAATAGTTGGAATTTTTAATACTTCACTTTCAATAATGAACTGAATAACTAGACAGATCAACAGGGAAACTGAAAATTTAAACATTATAAACAAACTAGACTTAACAAGCTATAGAACACTCCACTTAGAAACAACAGAAAATAAGTTATTTTGAAGTGTACATGGAACAAACTACAGAATAGACCATATGTCAAGCCATAAATCAAGTCTTAATAAATTTAAAGAGATTGAAATTAGACAAAGTGCCTTTACGATACAATGATGAGATAAAATTAGAAATCCATATAATAAAAAAATTGATAAATTAAAAAATATGTGAAATTTTTTAAAAACCTTAATAACTGATGGCCCAAAGAGAAAAATCACAAGGGAAATTAGAAAATACTTTGAGATGAATGAAAACTAAAATATAACATATCAAAACTTATGGAATGCAGAAAAGGCAGTGTTTAGAGAGAAATTTAGATATAAATGCCTATATTGAAAATGAAGAAATATATTAAATCAATAATATAACCTTCCACCTTATGAAAGTAAAGAAAAAAAAACACAGAAAGTAAGCAGAAGAAAAGATACAATAAATGTTAAAGCTGAAATCAAGGAGAGAATTTTAAAATAATGAAGAATATCAACAAAATAGAAAGATGGTTATTTGAAAGATTAGAGAAATTGTCAAACTTTTAGCTTAAATGACTAAGGAAAAAAGAAAATACTAAATTTACTAAAATCAATAGTGAGAGGTCTTTACTGCTGATGTTACAGAAAATACTATGAAAAATATGTGACCAAACTAGATAACCTAGATGAAATAGATTCAATCATAGAACTACACTACCAAAAATGACAAGATAGAGAATCTTAATAGACCAATAATTATGAGATTGATTTAGTAATCAAAAAATTTCTGCCCCACAAAAAACAGCCCAGGATCAGATGGCTTCACTGGTTTCTTTTCAAGCATGTATAAAGAATACCTAACACCAATCCTTCACAAACTCTTACAAAAAATCTAAGGAGGAGGAAACACTTCCTAACTCATTCTATGAGACCAATATTACCCCATTATCAAAACCAGGTAAAGACATCACAAGAGAAAAGAACTACATTTGCACTTATACTGATGAGTATAAATGAAAAATCTTCAGCAAATACTACTAAACCTAATACAGCAATATATTTTTAAAAAAACATATACTGTCAGCACTGAACTGATTGAGAATGGAATGTTTCAGTGGTGAGATGCCCAGTTGGAATAATGCATAAGAGGCCAACATGAAAATGAAACAGCAGGCACCAACTTTATTGTGGGGAGAGCGCTTCTGTTGCGAGGAGTGTAGGTCTATTGCGGGGATTGCATTATATTGCAGGGAGCATGCTTCTGTTTCTGCTTCTGCTCTTCTTCTGATCCCCTTCTTATCCTCCCCTTATGCTCCTCAGGAGACCACATGGCTCTATGTATATCAGAATACAATAATGGTATTCAGCCACATGCATGATAGAATAACTGATTATATTTTAGGCTCAGGGGCCCTACTACACTAATATAACATTTTAAATCTAGGGTCCTATTCCTAGCTGTGAGCCTGGATCACAGCCAGATCTGGGACCAGCCAGGCCTGAGACCCACATATATTATAACCAAACATTTTTAAAGACTATTTGCAGGTAAAATAATTTTATATATAGAAAATCCAAAAAAGTTCCCCCTCTCCCACAAAAACTTTTTACAACAAATGAAAGTGTAGAAAGTTTGTAGGATATGCAACTCAATTGTATGTCTATAAACCAGCAAAAAGAAATCTAAAAATGAAAGAAGGAAATTTCATTTAAAATAATGTTAAAAAGAAAGGAGTGAAGGGTTAAAGAAGTACAAATTAGTAGTTGATAGATGGTCACAGGGATGGGAAGCATGGCATAGGGAAAGCAGTCAGCATTAAAGTAGTGGCTAGGTGGAGTGTCAAAGGAGAGTAAGAGCAATCAGGTGGATCATTTTATAAACTATGAAAAAGTCTAACCAATGAGCTGTATACTTGAAACTAATAACAAAATTAAATTTTTAAAAAATTAAAAAATAATGTTAACTAATAAAATATCTAGGAATATTTTTTTAAAAAATGTGTGATACCTGTATAGTGAAACTGTAAAACATTTTAAAAGAAATTAAAGATTTAAATAAATGGAAATATTTCATACTCATAAAAAATAACACATACTATTTTTAAAAAATAACACATACTATTTTTAATTGGTCTATAGATTCAACCCTTTAACTTCGAATTCTCAGCAGGCTCCCTTTTTCTCAGACATTGACAAATTGATTCTAAAATTTATATGGAAACACAGGGGATCCGAAATTGTCAACATATTCTTTAAAAAGGGGATCAGATTTAGAGCACTGACACATCTGACTTCAAAACTTGATGATTTCTTCTAGGAGTTTTATTGTTATAAGTCTTACATTTAAGTCTTTAATCCATTTTGAGTTTATTCTTGTATATGGTGTAAGAAGGTGGCCTAATTTCATTTTTTTGCAAGTATATGTCCAGTTTTCCAACAAAAGCTTACAATAATCAAGACTATGTGATACTGACATGAGGCCAGACATATAGATTAATAGAATGTAATTGAGAGTATAGAAATAAATTCATGTAAATATGGTCAGTTAATTTGTGAAAAGGGAGACAAGACCTTTCAAGGAAGAAAGGATAGTCTCTTTAGCAAATGGTACGGGAACAACTCCATATCCACATTCAAAATCATGAATTTGGAGTCCTACTTCACATCACAGAAAATATTAAATCAATATAGATTAATG
This sequence comes from Macroglossus sobrinus, assembly GCA_004027375.1. Classification (NCBI taxonomy): domain Eukaryota; kingdom Metazoa; phylum Chordata; class Mammalia; order Chiroptera; family Pteropodidae; genus Macroglossus; species Macroglossus sobrinus. The sequence goes on along the minus strand of PVKZ01001829.1, from coordinate 92,127 downwards.
ACCTGAAAGTAAGAGCTACAATAATAAAAGTACTAGAAGAAAACATAGGTATAGATCTTTGTGACCTTGGATTAGTCGGTGGTTTCTGAAATGTGATACCTGAAGCATAAGCCTATGAAAAACAGATAAATTTGACTTGATCAAATTTAAAACATTTATGTTTCAAATGATACCATCCATGAAATGAAGGTAACTCACCGAATTGGAGAAAATATTTGCAAATCATATATCTGATGAACAAATTAATTTAGGATATATGAAGTACTCTTACAACTCAACAATAAAAGGAGAAATAACCAAGTGAAAAATGGGCAGAGGAATTGAATAGACATTTCATTAAAAAATATATACAAATGGTAATAAGTACATGAAAACATGCTCAACACCATTAGTAATTAGGGAAACATAAATCAAAATCACAACGTGGTACCCCTTTGCACCCACTAGGATGGCTAGAATCAAAAAGACTCAGAAAACAAATGTTGGTGAGAATGTGCAGAAATTATAAACCTCATGCAATGCTAGTGGGAATGTAAAATTGTGCAGTCAATATTGAGAATTTTATGTTATGTTAACTTTACCCTAATAAATAGATAAGTAAATAAAAATATAAATACATCATACACAACATATACACACTTCATTATTTTCCTGAGAACAAGTTTAGTGATCTCAGGGTACAAAATCTCTACTTGTTCCTGTCCTCTAATAGGGGGCAGGTGAGATTTGATCTCTAGGCTCTGGCTCAGCCATGGTGCAGGTACCTCAGTGACCACAACTTATTAGGACAGTTAATCATGCCTCATCAATTCTCTGTTTTCTGAACTTTCATTAATTTGCTGTCAACCTGGTGGCCTGAATTTGTTTCCTCAGCTATTAAAAATGTATATTAATACCTATCTTGGTGTATTTTAGGATTATAAATAAATATGTTATATATAATACTAAATTATATATTATATTATGTACAATGAAGCATTTTATATTATATAATTTAAAATATATAATTATATTATTTATTTATACTTCATCAACTAGTTTTTTTTAATGCTTCTTGCTGGTTCTCTCTCTCACTTCTAAACAATGAAGTGCACAGGACTCATGCCTTGAAACACTTATTTGTATACTTTCATAGATTTGTATTAATTTCATAGATTAAATATTGTAACTAAAAATGATTATTGGAGGAGAAAAAATGTCATAGATGATAGAGGCTTTATTCATCCCACATGTGACCAAATCAAAGTTATGACAGAAACACGAAGTAAACAGTGAGGAAAGTTGCCTGGGATCTAGATGAACAAGCTCTACAATTAGGGAGAGAAATAAGAAATCACCCTTCAATAGGTGGAGGTAGGATGGTGTTAAGAAGAGATGCTGTCTGGTACCAAGTGGCTGAGTGGGACAGAATCTGTGACAATGGCAGCCAGCAGCTGCAGATGCCTCTTAAAGGGGCCATGTCCATGAGCAGACTTTCGGGGTGATGAACCTGATCACTTTGAGCAACAGCACCTGGTTGGCTGTGCATGGGACACCAGGGACTTCAAGGAGGACACTGAGTTGCTGGAGTGAGGACTAGAGGCAAGGCTTTATCCTGCACAGAGATGGTGACAGTATCCACTATTCCTCAATCGAGCCCTCCCACTTCCCAGTGTGCAATGCAGCATCACCACAGCTGAGACATAATCAAACTGGATAATAGAGATTGCTCTGCCCAGAACTCAGTCAGAAGATTAACAAAAAATAAATAACATAAAAATGGAAATTATAAAAAAGAAGTCAGAAATGAAGAACAAACTATCTTAGATAAAGAGTATATTAGATGGAAAAAAACAGATGAGTAAAGAAGAAGACCAAACCACTAATATAGAGGATGGTGAGCCAAGGACACTCAATCAGAATGGCAAGAAAAATGAAGCCACGGTTATAATAATAATCTAAGAAGCCAATGGGACACAAATGTAAAAATATCCATGTCATAGGGGTACTTGAAGAAAAACAAGACTTTGAAGAGCTATTGGAAGAAATAATGATCAAAAAATTCCCTAATCTGGTGAAGAAAATAGATATACAAACCTGGGAATCTCAGAAAATCCAAAGAAAGAGGAACCCAAAGAGTCCACACCAAGACACATAATAATTAAAATGCAAAAGATTAAATACAAAGAGAGAACTTTAAAAGTAGCAAGAGAAAAGCAGTTAGTTACATACATGGGACTATCCATAAGACTAGCAGCTGATTTCTCAAAAGAAACCATGCAGGACAGCAGGGCTTGGCAGAAAATATTCAACATGATGAAACTCCAAATCTACAACCAAGAATACTTTATTCAGCAAAGTTATCATTTTGAGTTGAAGAACAGATAAAGAGCTTCCCAGACAAAAATAAGCTAAAGGAATTTATCAACACCAAGCCAATATTACAGGAAATATTGGAGGGACTTCTTAAAGAAGAGAAAGCATGTATCAAAAACAGAAATAAGGTGACATCAGAAACATGACAAGGTGAGAGAGTTCCCCAGATCTATCCCCTTGAAACACCAATAAGCTGAATATCTAAAATTCAACAACAACAACAACAAAACACCCAAACTGCACACCAGCACATCTGACCATGGGATCTGTGCATAAGAGCTACCACATGTCAGAAGCCCGGGAATGGAACCGTAGAATGGGAGAAAGAAAGCAGGGGGAAGGGGAGAAGGCATGGAGGGTTACCTGAACAACACTGCCTGGGAGTGCCGTGAACTCCACACAGCCCACAACAGTATTCAGGCATCAGGGCAGGTATCAGAGAAATGGAGACAGCAGAGAAGTGGGGACAGAAGAGAAACAACAGTTGATTATTACCAGCCATGGGTGCAAAACACTAGGCTGAGCCACAGCTCCCATACCCCAACAGAGAGGGTGCCTCCCCCAATATCGTACAAGACCAAACACCGCAGAGCCCCAGGGGAAATTGAGCAAACATTACCAAAACTGTCACTATGTTGACAGAAACTGAGTCTGAGGAAAGAGAGCATGGTTGAATATGCATAAAAAAGAAAAAGCATTATTATGACTTTACATAAAGCAGAGATTTAAGAGGCTTAGATGCCACCTACTGGAAACCAAAAGAAAAATGCCTTCTTTGCAACAGGCTAAAGGGACTTTTATGTACTAAATCATCTTTTTAGAAAAAAAGTAGAATGCACTTCCATTAATGCCCAGGAAGAGAAATAATCCATTAAACACCATGAATAACCAAGGTGACAAGGCAGCTCAATAAAGAAAGAGAAAAATCTCTAGAAAATAAGCTGAAATACAAAGAAATATGTGACTTAAATGACAGAATTCAAAATGGTACTTCTGAAAAAACTCAATAAGATCCAAAATGACACATGTAAACAACTTCAGGATTTGGAAAAACAATGAGATGAGCAGAATGAGTTCCTTAGTAAGAAGACTGAAACCAACACAAAGAACCAAATAGAACTTCTGGAGATGAAGAACACACTGCAAGAGATGAAAAATTAAATAGCAAACTTGGGAAATAGAGTCAACCAAATTAGAGGAAAGGATAAGTGATATCAAAGACAGAAATCTAAAAATAAATCAGAAGGAAGAAGAGAGAAACCAAAGAATGAAAAATAATGAAAGAGAAATACAAGAAGTAGCTGATATATCAGGAGAGGAAACATAAGAATAATGGGCACTCTCGAAGGGGAGGGAAAAGAGCAGGGATTAGAAAGTATTTCAGACAAATAGTTCACAAGAATTTCCCAAAACTAAGGAATGATTCATCCCCTGGAATTCAAGAAGTCAACAGAACACCCAATTATCTCAACTCAAAAAGGCCTTCACCAAGACACATAGTATTAAAATCATCAAAAATCAATGACAAAGAAAAAATTCTCAGGAGAGCCAGGGAAAAGAAGATGGTAACCTATAAAGGAAAAAAAAAAAACATTAGATTATTGTTGGACTTCTCAGCACAAACCTTACAAGCCAGAAAGGAGTGGAATCCAATATTCAAACTATTTAATGAAAGGAACTACCGGCCAAGAATAATGTATCCAGTAAAGCTATCCATTAGATAAGAAGGAGAAATAAAGACCTTTCCAAACATACAAACATTGACAGAATTCTCCACTACGAGGCCTGCATTACAGGAAATACTGTAAGGGGTCAGCTCATCTAAAACAAAATGATTAAAAAAATCATAATTAGGAGTAAGGCAACTAGCAGGCAGATAGAAGCAGAGGAATGCAGCCCTTAGTAAGAACAGGGCATTATAAGCTTAAACAATAAGAAGAGATTGCTAAAGCAAGATATTAATGAACATTCAGCATACATAGGGACAAATTGAGAGAACAATGAATGAAAGGGGGAGGATTCAAAGATCCAATTTTGCAAAGGGTAATGGAGATAAGACACATGCAGAAGAAAATGGATATATATATTCTACATTTTCTTAATGGTATCCACACACCAATGATTCAGAACTGAAGTATGTTATGTAAAACAAGAAAGACCAGAGGTAAAGCCCACAAAAGCCCTTCTTAAAAAATGCACACAACAAGAAAGCAATGGAAACACTGAGCTACCAGAAAGCAAAACATAAAATGGTTATAGGAAAACCTCGTATTTCAATAATCACCCTAAATGTAAAAGAATGGAACTCACCAATAAAAAGGCACAAGAAGGCAGATTGAATCAAAAAACAAAACTCAACCATATGCTGCTCCCAAGAGACACATCTCAGTTTCAAAGACAAATATAGACTTGAAGTGAAAGGGCAGAAATTATATTTCAAGCAAATAGAATTCAGAGAAAAGTAAGAAAAGCAGTACTAATATCAGACAAAATAGACTTCAAAATAAAAAAGGTAAAGAAAGATACTGAGGGACACTTCATTATGATAAAGAGAATCATGCACCAAGAAGTATAACACTTCTTAATATCTATGTTTCTAATCAGGGAGCCCCAAAACATAGAAAGCAATTACTAACAAAACTAAAGAGAGAAACAAACCAAAACACTATTTTAGTAGGAGACCTAAAAGCCCCACTGTTGGATATGGACAGATCATCCAAACAGAAAATCAATAAGAAAATAACATCTTTAAATGATACATTAGACCAACTGAACATAATTGACATTTACAGAATCTTTCATCCCCAAACAACTGCTTATACATTCTTCTCTAGTGGACATGAAACATTCTCAAGGACTGAGCATGTACTGGGACACAGAGATAACCTCAATAAATATAAGAGGGTTGAAATCATACCAACCATATTCTCTGATCATAACGCTTTGAAGCTAGAGATGAACTGTAAAAAAAAATCAGGAAGAACCACAAATACATGGAAATTAAAGTACATGCTACTGAAGAATGATTGAGTCAGAGAAGCAATAAATAGAGAGATCAAGATATACATAGAAACGAATGACAATAATAGTACAACATATCAAAACTTTTGGGACATGGCAAAAGAGGTCATAAGAGGAATTTCACATCACTATGCACTTATCTCAAAAAAACAAGAACAAGCCAAAATAAACAACCTAATGCTTCATCTTAAAAACCATAAAAGGAAGAACAAATGAAGCTTAAAGTCAGCAGAAGGAAAGAAATAATAAAAATTAAAGCAGAATAAAATTTAAAGCAAACAAAAAAAACAGAAAAAATAAATGCAACAAAGAACTGGTTTCTTGAGAAGATTAATAAAATTTACAAACCCCTGGCTAGACTCACTAAAAAAAATGGAGAAAATACACAAATAAACAAAATCAGGGATGAAAGAGGGGGAAATTATGACGGGCACCGTAGGCATACAAAAGATCATACAAGAATACTATTAAAATATATAACATCAAATTTAATAGTCTAGAAGAAATGGATAAGTTCTTAGAAAGATACAACCTTCCTAGACTGAATCATCATGAAGAACTGGAAAATCTAAATAGACTGATCATCAGTATGAAAATTGAAACGATTATCAAAAACCTACCAGAAAGTAAAAGTCCAGGATCAGATGGCTTCACCAGTGAATTCTCTCAAACTTTTCAAGAAGATTTAATAGCAATTCTCCTCAATTTTTTTTTAAAAACTGAAGAGTAAATAATACTTTCTAACTCATTTTATGAAGCCAATATTATCCTGATATCAACACCTAGTAAAGATAACACAGAAAAATAAAACTACAGACCAATATCTCTCATGAACATGGGCGCAAAAATCCTAAATAAGATACCAGCGAACAGAATACAGCAACATATTAAATAGACTATACGTCACAATCAAATGGGCTTGATTGCAGTGAAACAGGCATGGTTCAAAATACGCAAATTGATTCATGTGATACACCACGTAAACAAATTATAAAATAAGAATCATATGATCATATGAATAGATGCAGAAAAAGCCTTCAACAAGATACAGCATCCATTTATGATCAAAACACTTAACAAAATCGGTATAGAAGGAAAGTACCTTAATATAATAAAGGCCATACATGATAAACCTCAGCCTACATTATACTTAATGGTGAAAAACTAAAAATCTTTCTTCTAAGGTCAGGAACAAGACAAGGCTGTCCACTATCGCCACGGTTATGCAACATAACGTTGGAGGTACTAGCAAGTGAAATCAGGCAAGAGAAAAATATAAAGGCATCCAAATGGGAAAAAAAGAAGTCAAACTGTCATTATTTGTAGATGACATGATTCTCTATATAGAAAACCCTAAAGAATCCACAAGAACACTACCAGAAACAATAAGCAAATACAGTAAAGTTTCTGGATACAAAATAAATGTTTAAAAATCTATATACTCTAATAACAAACTGTCAGAAAAAGAAGTGGAAAAAATAATTCTTTTTGTAATTGCAACAAAATAGTAAATACCTAGGAATAAATCTAGCAAAACATGTAAAGGACTAGTATAATGAAAAATACAAGTAATCAAAAAAGATACAAAGAAATGAAAAGATATTCCATGTTCTTGGACTGGAAGAAACAGCATAATTAAAATGACCATATTACCAAAAGCATTATATAGATTTAATGCAATCCTTATCAAAATCCCATTGTCATTTTTTAAAGGAATGGAACGAAAAAATCATCAGATTTGTATGGAAGCACAATAGACTTCGAATTGCCAAAGCCATCATGAGAAAAAAGAATGAGACTGGAGGCATCACTCTGCCCAACTTTACATTATACTACAAAGTGACAATAATCAAAATGGCATGCTATTGACAGAAAAAAAAACAGACTCACAGGCAAATGGAACATAATTAAGATTCCCAAAACAAGCCCATGTGTTTATTGGCCAATAACTGTCAACAACAAAAAAAAAGCCAAAAACATCCATGGAGAAAGGAAAGCCTCTTTAATAAACAGTGCCAAGAATTTTGAAAAGCCACCTGCAAAAGAATGAAACTAGACTTTTGTCTATCACAACACACCAAAATTAACTCAAAATGGATTAAAGATCTGACTATAAGACTTGAAACACTAAAATGCATAGAAGAAAACATAGTCACTAAACTCAAGGACCTTGGACTTAAAGAGGATTTTATGAATTTGGCCTCAAAGGCAAGGGAAGTAAAAGCAAAAATAAATGAATGGGACTATATCAAACTATAAAGCTTCTTCACAGCAAAAGAAACCATCACCAAAGTAAAAAGACAACCATTCGAATGGGAAAATATATTTGCAAGCAATGCTTCCAATAAGGGCCTGATATCCAAAATATACAAAGAAATCATACAATTCAATAACAACAAAAATATAAATGACTCAATCATAAAATGGGCAGAGCACATGAACAGACACTTCTCTCAATAAGACATACAAATGGCTAACAAGCATAAGAAAAGATGGTCAACATTGCTAGCTATTAGGAAATGTAAATCAAAACCTGTTAAAATCGCTGTTATCAACAGGACCAGTAATAGCAAATGTTGGAGAGGATGCAGAGAATAAAGAACTCTCACATACTGCTGGCGGGACTGCAAATTGGTACAGACACTATGGAAAACAGTGTGGAGGTTCCTCAAAAAACTAAGAATTGATCTACCATATGATCCAGCAATCCCTCTACTGGATATTTACCCCAAAGACTAGAAAACCCATATCTGAAAAGATATTTGCATACCGATGTCCATAGCAGCATTATTCATGGTGGCCAGGACATGGAAGCAACCGAAGTGTCCTACGATAGATGATTGGATAAAGAAGCTGTGCTACATATATACAATGGAATATTACTCAACCATAAAAGAGATGAAATAACTGCCATTTGTGACAACTTGGATAGACCTCAAGATAATCATGCTAAGCAAAATAAGCTACACAGAAAACGTTGAAACCCACATGATATCACTTATATGTGCGATATAAATCAAAATGCAACAAACAAAGAGGATAAACAGATTCATGAACATGGACAATAGGCTAGTGGTTACCAGAGGAGGAAGGGTGGAGGGGAGAGGTAGACTGGGTAAAAGGTGTCAAATATGTAGTGACAATAAGAAATCTAACTATGGCAGGTGAACACACAATGTAAATATATGTATTTATGCCTTACTGTTAAAATGTACAGCAGAAACACTAGATTTCATTAACCAATTCATAATAAACAAACAAACAAACAAATAAATAACAGGAATAAATAATGGTAATAATTACATTCCTATCAACAAATTCCTCAAATGGAAAAGAATTAAGTGTTCCAACCAAAAGATAGAGTGGCTAAATGGATAAGGATAAAAGACCCCTACATGTGCTCCCTACAAGAGATTCACTTCAAATTAAATTACACACACAGACTAAAAGGAAGTAGATGGACAAAGATATTGCCTTGATGGGCTTAAAGGGTATTGAGATGACTGAAATAGAAAGGATAAAGACAAATATCACATGATTTTCTGTACATGTGGAATCTAAAGAAGAAAATAAACAACAACAACAAAAGGGGAAATAAACTCAGAGATTCAGAGAATATTTTGAGGGCTACTAGATGGAAGGGGAGTTGGGGGGATGGAAAAAAGGCAAAGAGATTAAGAGGTACAAATGGATAGTTGTAGGATAGACATGGAGATATAGAGTGTAGCATGGGGAAGATGGTTAATAATGTTGTAATAAATATGTAAGGGGGAATAAGGGTACTAGAAAATGTATATTTATATATACTATATGTGTGTACATATATATATTTACATACATGCATATGAAAATGTAGCAACCTAGTACAATATCTAACACATAGTAATGAATTGAAAAACGGTACTTATTTTTATCTAAATGGTAGTAATTATTACAGATAAAGTATCTGGCTCACAATAGGGGCCAGAAATTTTCTTCACTCCTTTCCTGGTCTTAGTTTGGTTCCCATGCTTAGTTTTCTTTCCCATTTGTGCTCCTGAATTGTCCTCATTTCTCTCTAAAATATCTTCCATGCCCTTCCATTCTCATCGAATCCTTGTAACCTTGGCTTTTCTAATAAAGACAATGAATCAGGCATGTACCCCTTTGCATCTGCCTTCTGGGCTAATTATTTGAATACAAATCAGTCTCTAAGATTAGGCCTTTGCTGCCCTCACCTGGCCTATGCTAGTGTCCGTTATGGTTGACTAGATGATCACTAGTCAGCAGAGGCTCAGCTCTTATCTAGTTCTGACAACATTGCAAAAAAAAATAACTCTCTGGGGAATTCAAGATAATGCATTTCTTTCTTTGGGAGATAAGAATGACAAAGCAATGGCCAGTTCAATCTGATACCCCCAAAGGGAAAATTTGGTGACTTCACAACAGTCTGTTTCAGAATTGGTCAGGACTATTCATGGCTATATCAGCATTATATGTGGAGAAAACAAAAATCATATGGGAACTCAAAGCCTCATGATTGACTTTCTGAGCTCAGTTCAGCTCTAGATCTCTATAACGCGGGGACGTACCTAAGCTATAACTATTTCTGAACATCAAAACTCTCTTCCTATTTTAGAATAATGTGCTACTCTAAAGGAGGGGATAGCAGTGAGAGCACTATCCTGGTTATTTTACTGCATGTTTCAGAAAATGCCAGCTTGGACTTACCAAGGAAAATTTATTTTCTTGGAGGCAGATAACCTAAACTATCTCCCTCAATAACTGTCAAACAAACAAGCATAAACTGGTGAGGTGGTGGAGTGCTGGGGGAATGGGTAAAGAACGACTAACGGTAAAAAAGAAAATATAAAAAGAACACTGACTTGTCATGCCTTAAGACTCCCAGCAACTTGTTCCAGAGTTTCTCAAGTGGGCAAACATAAACCTTTTATCTACTTGTTTGTTCATTAAACGTGTATTTATAGAGTTAAAAAATGAAAGGTGGTTGTTTTGGAAAAAATTTAGACCATCCCTTAACTATTTACTTTAAAAGTGTATGAGTGTGTGTTGAGCGAGGGTGGAGGAGTTACTGGGAAAAGACAATATTGATCCTAAAGCCAGAAAATTAGGATAAAATAGAAAAATGCACATATATTCCATCTGTGAATATTGACATAAAAAAACTAAATTCTCAGAAAATAGAATCCATCTTCACATAAATTAATACATTAACACATAACCTAGTGGAATTTTTTCATTAAGAAGAAAACTATTCAAGATAAAGTATTAAATTAATATTATTCAATATCAACAAATCAAAAACTACTTAGCATGTGGTTATCTCAATAAATACTTAAATAGATAAATGATAAAATTTATCTATACCTGATTTTTTTATGCTTAATAAAATATGAAATAGATGAATACTTCCTTAACACTGTGTCAAACAAAATGTTGTTAATTTTAAAAACATAGAAGCATTTTCATTAAAATTGAGAACAAGATAAGGAAAATACTGTGTTGACTATAATTTAACATTGTTCTGGAAATATTAGGCATTGCATTTAAAGGAGACATGTAAATAAGACATATAAAAAGAAATATAAAAAGGAAAGATGGAAAACTATTATCAACACATAAAATGATTATATATAAGTTAAAAACTCAGAGAATGATTTAAATTATTAGAAGTAAAAGAATTTGCAAGGTAACTGGTTAGAATTGTTAATAAAAATTCAATAACACTTATATTAATATATATTCAATGTAAGAACATATCTCATTTATATAAGTAATAAGATATGTACAAGGCCTATATGAAAAGAAAATAGAAAGCTCTGCTGCTAACTGTAAAAGAAAACCAGTAAATGAAAAGACGTATAGGCACTTCCTATTTCATTGCTCTTGATTTTTATTTTATGATAAGATGTGCTTATCATAATTTGAAGGCAAGACTCTCGACCAGCAAAAAGATTACAACTCACTTTATTGTGATACTTGTTTTATTGTGGTGGTCTAGAACCAGACCCACAATATCTCCATAGTATACCTGTAGCTTATTCTTGTATAAAAAGGTATGAATGTTTTTTAAAATCAATTATAGTAATCTAAATACTAAATATAATTGCAACAAGTATATTAATATAATATTTTACTTTGGAACTTGAATATATAACTCCAAAATTTATCTGATAAATAAGCATAAGGAAATTGCCAGAACTATTTTGAACAAGAGAAACAAGAGGAGCCTAGCACCATCAGATATTAAAATACATTATAAGGATATAGTAATAAAAAATGTTACCATAGCAATAACAGACTAACAAATTAATGGAATATGGTAAAAATTATCTAAATAGGCCCAAATGTACCTTGAACAAATTGCTTATTATATAGTTTCAAATGTGAGGGAGAAAGATGGTTTATTGAATGGATTTCCTAGAACTAGCCATTTGGCATGAGTATAGGAATAAAAACTAAAAAAAAATAACAAGTATAAATTGACATTTGGACGATTTTTTAGCATACATCTTACCTTGTGACCCAGAAACCACTTAACAACCTAAGAGGTGGATGAATTAGTGATTACAAAGTTTCTGAGGGAAATAGTAGCTCACTATAACATTGAAACACAGACTCTGACCTTTTCTGAGTAACCACTAAATCTTTTATATGCTAATATGTGATATTTGGAGAGCAAAACATGTCTTTAATTAATTGACTAGAAACAGATTTATAAAAAGGAAATGGAAACACTAACTGGTAATCTTTCTCTCTGATGTTATAATATTCTTTTATTTACCTCAACTCTTGACACTGAGAGGAAAATTTTTTTTTGCCTCCTCAAAGTTTGCATTTGAACATTTTCATACAGGGTGCTCGGAGGAGACTAGCTATGTACTGAAGAGCATGTGCAGGCATGCCCAGAGACTTTAGTTTGAATTCCAGCTGGACGTCTAATAGCTCTGTCACTTTGACCTTAGTTTCCCTATGTACACATTGCAGGAGTTGAAGTAGACAATCTTTAAGGTCCTCTTTGAGTTCAAACATTCTGTAATGCTAGTGTTTTGAATGCAAAAAATCACTTAGCTTCCTTTCTTTTATTCTCCTTCCATTAGAAAGTCTTTGTTAGAGTATCAATTAGACTCACTAAGAGGTTCTAGTCATAAATACTTGTGTCCATCCACAAGTGGCAACAGTCAAACAATTGCAACTAGCTGTACTTTTTAAGGACTGCTTGTTGATTTCTGATTCTCCCTTGTAGTGCACAGGACTCAGGCTTTGAGCCTCTTTTCTATCCACCTGTAGTGATCTCTTCAGCTCTCATGGCTTAAATACTAGCTATAACTCCATAATATATCTCCTCAGGCCAGACCTCTCCCCCACATTCAGGTCATATATACCAAACTACCTACCAAACATCTTTTCTTGAGCATCTAATAGACACTTCACACTTAACATGTCCAAAAGACCCTCCTTACCTCTTCACCAAAACTAGCTCCTGCATCAGTCTTCCCATCTTACTTAGCAGCAACCCAATATGTATAGTTGCTCAGGCCAAAATCTTGGAGGCATTCTTGTCTTCTCTTTCTCTCATGTCTCTATCAAATCTGTTGTCAAATCCTGTAGCTCCTACCTATAAAATATATACAGAACGTCATCACTTCTTACCACACCTTGCAACCATCCTGGTCCAAACCACTATCATCTCTCACCTAGATTATTACAGTAGCTTCCTAATTAGTCTCCATGTTACTGATCTTACTGCCTTGTAGTCAATTCTCAATTCAGGGAACAGAGTGATTCTGTTAAAATGTAAGATTATAGTCAGCTTTAGGCTATAATCCTCTATTGATTGGCTCCCCTCACTCATCTAAAAGAAGCCCCTAGAATGGCTTATAAGAACCTAAATAATACCCTTACCCATTAACTATGTGACTTTGTCTCCTACTCTTCCCCTCTCTAGCTCTATTTCAAACAAAGAACTTTATAATTCCTCAAAACCCCAAAGCATACTACTATCTCAGGACCTTTGCATTTGTTATTCTCTCTGGCTGGAAAGATCTTTGCTAGGTATCTACCTAGCTTATTGCCTCCCTGGTAACCTTCAGGTATTTGATCAAATGCTATCTTATCAGTAGGCATTCCTCAATAACCCTATTTAAATTTACACATATCTCTTGCCAAAACTCCATTTCCCCTTCTCTATCTTTTCTATAGTGCTTTTTACCCTCCTATATACCATGGATTTTACTTCTTTGTTTATTGTCCATCTCTCCTCTTTAGAATGTAAGCTCCATGAGGACAAGGGTTCTTGTGTGTTTTTTCAGTTCTCAGAAGAGTGCCTAGCACATAGTAGGTGCCCAATAAATATTTGTTGAATGAATAAATGAATTGTCCCCATTGGCCAGATTCCTCAGAGGTTTCCCTCCTTATTAGAAAATGATAAAATTGCTTGATGGAGTGAATTAGACTGTGAACAATAAGTATAAAATACTGTGTAGATGAACAAATGATTATTTCATTATCTGGCCAATGTACGAGGGACAAATGCAAATTGTTCTAATCACAGAGAGATGAAAAAGTAATGAACAATGAGTTCATAAATATGTGCAGGAAAAAAATAATGAATTATAGTTTAAATAAAATAGAAATGCAACGGCCTGCATCACAAGCTTGCTTTATCTAATCTTTAAATACTGCCATTTGGAGAAAATGTCCCTTAGAGAAAAAAAAAGTAGGTCAGAGAGACAGGCCAAGTGAAGAAATAGTTGAGCCCAGGCCTTGCATTGAATAGAGTCAGTATTTAAATGCCTTTTCATTGCAGGTTCTTTACTTTCCAGTACAATTTTCTAATTATTTATTTACAACAATGAATCAACTGAGCATTTGCTCCTTTGCCTTGGAAAACAAATTTATTCTTTTTCAGAATTTGTTAACAGCAATTGAAAATTCTGGCTACTTCTGATTAGATATCTTCTTCATTCAAATACAATGAAATGAACAGTAATTGGTGATTAGGATTGGGTTTTCCAAGAGGTTTTCATTTAGGGTAGGTCTACAAAATATTGTTTCTATTTTTGTGCATCTTAGTTACTGAATGTAGAATTAGAGCTTTAAACAAGTAGATGCTTTGTTAAGGAGAAAGTTTCTCATTTAGGTTGTCACAGAATTCAGTGGCAAATGATGATTTCTAATCGGGCGTACTATGGAAGGACTTAATTATGCAAGATGGTGGATTATATATGCACAATCATATGTTTAAGACAATGAAAGCAGATTGAGACCTCCCATAATAGTAGAGCAAGAAAGAAATATCTAATCTTACTAGATGTATTAAAGCTAATATGAAGTTAGTATATTAAAGTTTTGGAGTCTTCACACCAAAAAAAATCACTTGAGTCTTGAAACAGAGAGAAGTTTGGCATTTGAAGCCAATTCCTGGCACCAGTTGGAGACAATGACTTTTATGAATGAATGAAGAATTACATTTTATACTTGACTTTCATGTTATGATTTGTGTATATATGTCTATTTTTTAAATTTAATTTCAAGTATACAGTACATTGGTTAGAAATCTAAATAGTTCATAAAACGATCCCCCCAATTTGCACCCTCCCTCCCCTGACCCTTCACCTAGCCAATGTATTAATGCAAATTGCATTCTCTATGTCATGTTTCCCATCTCCATGACCATCCATCAGCTACTAATTTGTACTTCTTTATCCCCTCACCCCATTCTTCCAGCCCCCCAAACACCCCTTCCCTCTGTCTGACACCAAATTATTCACTATATTTGTGAGTCTGTTTTTGATTAGTTTGTTATTTTTATTCCATAGAATTCGCATATAAGTGAAATCATAAAATGTTTATCCTTCTATGTCTGACTTAAATATTTTCTAGGCCTGTCAAAGCAGTATCTTTTTCCATCCCCTTCCTTTTCATATGTAGGGGTCTTGTGTCCTTATACTTTCAGCCACTCTATCTTTTGGTTGGAGCACTTAATTCTTTCCCATTTAAGGTACTTATTGATAGAAATGTAGATGTTACCATTCTTTATTTCTGTTTTTGATACATGTTTTTTCTTCTTAAAGAAGTCCCTCCAACATTTCCTGTAATATTGGCTTGGTGATAAATTCCTTTAGCTTGCTTTTGTCTGTGGAGCACTTTATCTGTCCTTCAATTCTAAATGATAACTTTGCTGACTTTATTATTCTTGGTTGTAGATCTTGGATCTTTATCCTGTCATATATATATACTTTTTTTTTTTTTGCCAAGCCCTTCTGTCCTGCATGGTTTCTTTTGAGAAATCAGCTGCCAATCTTACAGGTTTTCCTTTATAAGTAACTGTCTGTTTTTCTCTTGCTGCTTTTAGTATTCTTTCTCTGTATGTAACCTTTGGCATTTTAATTATGATGTGTCTTGCTGTGGGCCTCCTTAGATCCCTGACTTTTGGAATTCTCTGAGCTTCCTGGGGTTTTATGTTCATTTCCTTCACCAGGTTAGGAAAGTTTTTCAAACAGCTGTTCAACATCTTGATTTTCTTCAGTTATGCCTATTAGACAAATATTTGGACTTAATAGTGTCCCATATGCTCCTTAAATTATTTTTATAATCTTAGTATCTTTTTTATTGCCATTCAGATTGTGTGTTCTGATTGGCTTTCCTGTCCTCTAAATAGGGCAGTTGATCCCCTTCTTTATTCACTTTGTTTATTCCTGTGTTTATTCCATTTAATATATTTCTCATCTCAGATAATGTGTTCTTCATTTCAGACTGGTTCCCTTTTATAATTTATATTTCCATTTTTATGTTTTTTATCTCTGTTGAAGTTCTCACTGAACTTATCTACACTTCTCACAAGTTTGTTGAGCATCTTTATAACCAGTGTTTTGAACTCTGCATCTGCTTCTTTATCTTCCCATTTTGGCTGCCTTTCCATGTCTGTTTCTATATACTAAGCAAAGTTCCTAAGTCTCCCAGTTTTATTAGTGTAGATTTGTAAAGTAGGTATCTAGTGGCACAGTTATAAGAGGGCTTCAGCTGCAGGCCAAACTTAACCCAAGCCTCTGCCCCTCTAGGGCCACCTGTTAAGATTCAGCAAGCAATCCACAAATGCTGTAATTATAGTTGCCTCAAAAAGCCACAACAGAAACTGAGGTCAGCTGCCTCCAGTGTGAGTCTAGGTGCTGCTCAGCAAAGAGCACCTGACTCGCTGAGGATATATGTGGATATAGTTTGGGTGGAGCTGTGAGTTGCAGGAGGTGGGGTTTCAGGGAATCCTCTGGGCAGAGCAACCTCTGTTATCCACTTTGATGATGTCACAGCTATGGCAGTGCTTTGTCCGCACACCAGTATGGGGGAGGGCTCAACAAGGAACTATAGATACCGCTGGCACTTCTGTATAGAGTGAGTCTCACCTCGGCCCTCACTCTGACACTGTCTCCCTAAAAGTCCTTGGTGCCCACTGCGCACTGAAATCAGCACTGGTGCTCAGAGCAAGCAGGTTCATCATGAAAATCTGCTCACGGACTCGGCCCCTTTAACAGGTTTCTGCCGCTGCCCCTGCACAGCCTCTGTCTCACTCAGCTGCTGGAGACCAGGCAGTCCTACGTCCTCTCTTCATTCTACCTTCTGCTGTTGCAGGGTGCTTTCTTGGACTTCTCTCTAATTGTACGACTTGTTCTGCTAGATCCCAGGCAATTTTTTCTTGCTTTTTGCTCCTTGTTTCCGTCACAACTTTAATTTGGTCACCAGAAGGACAAACAGAGCTTCTATCACCTATGCCATTTTTCTCCTCCTGTTTCTTTGATAGGCTTCATATCCATGTCCATACCCAGAATAGAATAGGAAAAAACATTATGAAGAAAAAATTTAAAAATCAATTATAGCATCAAAAGTCATAGCACAAAAAGACATACATTGTCTCCCAACAGGTCTCTCTCTCTGTATGAAAGTCACACAGGGAACTCAATATTCCTACCTCTATAGGCAACAGGCTTTTTAATGGTCAGCAATTCAAAACACAAGTAGGAGCTAGATATTCTTCAAACTGACCACTCTGCATATCTGTTTAAAACATTAAAATAAAGTCTTATAAAGGTCACTTTTATAGACATGAACAACAGATCTATGTACTACTAATATCGAAGTACCACTAATTTTTCTAAGAGGACCTTCTTTTAAATCTGTTATAAGGTAATATAATGTGTCCTTCTCCCTGTGTTTTAATCAGTGAAACATATTTGCAGGTAAAGAGTATACATGGACACAACATGATGACTAAATGCTTTAGTATCAGTTGCCTATTGCCATATAACAAGCAACTTTAAAACTTTATAGGTTAAAAGAACATCAACTTATTATTTGTTACACAGGTCAATTAGATGATTTCTTTACTTTCTGTGGTGTTTGTTGTGTCTCTGGGATGGGTGGAAGGTCCAAGATAGCCTTATTCACAGGGCTGGCAATTGGTATTGTCTCCTGCCTGAGAGTTCAGCCGAGGCAGCTAGGGCCTTGCTTTTTCTTCATGTGAGCCCATCAATGAGCCTTCTTGGGCTTTCTCACAGTAGGATGGCTAGATTCCAAAAAAGTATTCTATATGGGAAGATAGAAACTGAAGCTTTCTCAAGGTTCAACTGTTACATCTGGTACATTCTGTTGGTTAAAACAGGTCATACTGTCAGTCTGAATTCCCCTCTCAATGGGAGAAATGGCAAGACCACATTGCAAAAGGGCATGTGAAATGGGAAATAATATTGCAGCCAGCTTTGGAGTTTTGAAAACATTCTTCCACAGTCAAGAAATGTGACTTTTACTTTCCCCTATGCTGCTTTCCTTCTATCCCACCTCCCCTCTCTGTGTGTTGGATATTTAATCAGATCACCAAAATATACCAGATTATATATAAGTGCACAAGATGTTCTGATCCTAACATACAAACTATGTCAATGTAGATCAGTCAAGTGGAATGAACCAGACAATATCCATCTGAGGATTTTAGAAATGTAAGGGAGAAACTGTGATGACATTTGTTAAAATGTGTATTCTATGATTCTAGGTTATTATGCAAAAAGGAGCTCAAGTTTCCTAAAATGTCTATGTGCCATGTACCTTCTGAATATTTTGCATTTATCATCTTTAATTTTCACAACACTTTGAGACCTGTTTTATTGTCTCCATTCTCCAAATGAGGAAACTAAGGTTCACAAAGATTAACTTGCTCAACTATTCACAGTTATTAAAAAGGTGGACTTGGTCGTAAAACTCAGGTATGTTCAACTCCAAAACTACTGCTATGTCCACTATATTCTTGCTACTCAAAGTGTGGTCCCACACAATTCTTATCTCATTAGGAAAGGTGGAGCCTGAGAGAGGCAGAGAGGGGTTCTCTAAAGTGCAGGGTACAGGGTGGGGGTCTCAAATGCTGATGTCTAGAGGAAGTAAGGATAGGTCTACAATGAAAGTTAGGAGTGAGAAGCAGCAGCTGAGATTATGCAGGATGCTGAATACCAGGCTAGCTAGCAAAATTTGTAAAAGCTATAATGAGCCTGTAATTAAATGTAATTTGCTTTAAAAAGACAGCATGGTTTCTCTGAGAAGAAATCAAACTAGACTCAACTACCCAACTTCTTCCATGAGAAAGGATATGGTCAATTCAGGTATGTGTGCTTACAGCTTTCCAGAAACATATTCCTAAAATTAGAAGTAAATTTGGAGACTACCTATACTGGGCTATGTCATAGCTGGAGGCCCCTGTAGCCACTGCTCCAAGAGAGCCAGAAATGCTAATATCAGAAATTTGTTCAAGGTCCATATCCTTCAAGAAAATGGGAAGTAAAATCTTATAGAGTTATGAAGGGAAAGTTACTGAAGTATGATGGAAAGAGTCCTCACTTTTGAATGGGGTACGTTTGATTTTGATTCTTAGTCTGAAGCATATAACCTGAGTAACCTTGGAGAAGTCATGTAAACTATCTGAGGTTCAATTTTCATATCAATAAATACAGAATAAGAATATCTATGTTTCAGTGTAGTGGTATGAGACAAAAGAAAAAATCTACATCATAAGACATAGCAGACAATGAATAAATGTTAGTTTATTATATACTTCCACATGCTTCAGGCACTATTCTAAATACTTTAGAAATTTCATTTCACTTAATCTTCATAACAATTCTATGGGTGTATGTACTATTATTATTTTCATGTACAGATGAGAAAACTGAGGCACAGAGAGGTTGAGTGACTTGTCATGGTTGCATATGCACTAGTGAATCAGGGCACCCAGACTTGAACTCAAACAGCCTAGCTTGAGAGTCTAAACTTAACCATTATGCTAGGTTAAAATTTCCAAATTTTCTATCATTTGAACCATCTAATGATTCATCCAAACAGAAGCACTTTCCACTGCACTTTATTTCCTCTCATTAAATTTAAGCCTCTGCGAGCTATTTTGATGTGAAAAGGAAAAGTAGGCGGCATGTTCAAAAACACTGCAGGAAGTTACCTTGTCTCCCAAGGATAATTCACATGAACACCATTGCTAACTCAATGGAAGTGGGACCTCAGAGACTTAGAGCCCACCCTCGGGCCCCCCCCCCATACTCTAGGATGTTTCCTGAATGCATTGTCAGGCCACACATCTATTTTTGTATCAGCAGGCTTGATCAAGGAAGTAGACAGAGCTTTCATGCTCTCCAAGATGATCATTAAGGAAATAAATTTTAATTTATCTCCATTAAATTGTTGATTCTCTTTCATAAAAGCTAAAATGTAATCTCCAAAGGTAGAACAAAGTTGGCAGTTTGCTATGATTCTGACTTTCTATTTCATTTAGATTAAAAATGGTTGAGAGATTATAATGCATGATTTTACCCTATATCTTTTCCTGCACCAGAAACCACCACTCACAAGAAAGTAATAAAAAGTCAGAATACACCTTGTTCTTTGATATAGGATTATACCTGGTAGAGAAATAAAATAATGATTTATAGAGCAAAATGTTAAGACTAAACCAGTCCAGTTCAGGCCTAATAAGGATTTGCTTTAACTCAGTCTATTCTGTCAGGAAGTTGATGATTTAATGAATAAAAAACTGTTACTATTAAGTATGTTTCACTTCACTGCCTTTCTTACCCAACTCCTTCTCACCATCTACACCAGCCTCACACTTATCTACTTATCTTTCTACTTGGAAACTTCAAACATGGAAAGAGCATTGTCAAGCCAAGGCAGATAAAGAACAGATATAAAGAAGAGTCATTTCCTGGGCCAGGAGAGAGAGGTAGGATTCAGGTTTGAGTCTTCTAATTCTCTGTTAGAGTTTTATATAAGTAGCCTCGCCCCCTATTGATGGTTTCACTTTCCATGGTTTCAGTTATCCATGGACAGCTGTGGTCTGAAAATATTAACTGTAGAATTCCAGAAATAAACAATTCATAAGCTTCAAATTGCACACCATTCTGAGTAGCATGAAGAAATCTCATGACATCCCATTCCATTTAGCCCAGGATGTAAATCTCCTTTTGTCCAACATCTCCATACTGTACACACTCCCCACTTAGCAGCCAACTCAGTATCAGATTGACTGTTACGGTATCTGAGAGCTTGTGTTAAACTAACCCTTATTTTACTTAATAATGCCACATTCACATAACTTTTATTATGGTATATTGTTACAAATGTTTTATTTTATTAGTAGTTTTTATTAATAATCTATTAATGTGCTTAATTAATAAATTAAACTTTATAATAGGTATGTATTCATAGGAAAAACAGGATGTATATGGTTCAGTATTATCTGCAATTTCAGGCATCCACTGGGAGTCTTAGAATATATCACCCACAGATAAAGGAGAACTACTGTGTTCTCCCACCCACTACTCCTTGCTGTCTGTGCTAAGCTTTGGATCTACCAATATCCCTTTTATACTCTAGGAAGATGCCAGGTTTGAGAAGGAAATGCAATAATTGTCTAGTCTTTCTTTCTTTAGACTCATGATGCTTAAATCTCAAATATGAACCTTGAAAGAAAAGGAAATCCTTAATATAACAAGCCAAGCCTTGAAAATTAGTTTTCTCTCCTTCATTCTCCCTTCGGTCTCTCTCTTTTAGAAAGACAGTATTACCCAAGAGTTACTCTATACACTCTGGGGCCAAGCAGATGTTACTTAACTTTCTGAATCTCAGCTGCCTCATCCATATGATGGGGAAAATAAAAGAACCTACTCCATAGTGTTGTGAGAATCTAAATCATATAAATCCTTTAGAACAATATCTGGCACAAGTAAATGATACTTGAGTATTAGTTATTATTACTAATTATTATTAGTTATGATTATTAGTCATGAAGAAGTTAGAGATGAATAAATAAGGAAATAAAGAGATAATCTAGAAATTCAGAATTTTAAAGATGAAAAGGACCTTAGAGATTAGCCATTCATTTAACAGATAAAGAAACTGAGATGCAAACAGATGATACTGTGAATTTCCACGTTAAAATTCTTTCTATAATGTTATACCTCAAATAATTTTGTTCTTAAGCTAGTCTAACACTGGTTTATTTGTACTTTCATCCAGCAAATATTTACTGAGCATTTAGTAAAGAATTGTCATAATGTACAACTCCAGAAAGTTGTACAAGATGATACTTTAAGAGTATACAGTAAGATACTGTGGCTTCCATGATCTCCACCTTCTGGTGTTCACACTATTGTGTGATTCCCCTCCCCTCGATTGCTGGAAGGACCTGTGATTGCTTCTAACTAATACAATACAGCAAAGGTTACAGAATGTGTGTGATTCTGTATACATAATTAAGTTACACAAGATTTTAATGCCCATCTTGTTAAGAAAGATGCTTTTTTTTTACTGGCTTTGAAGAAGACAATTTCCATGTTGTGAGTTTCCATATGAAGAAGGAGCTAAGGATCATCTCTAGCTGACAAACAGTAACAAACTAAGGCCCTTAGTCTGGAAGCCTAAAAGGAACTGAATCCTGTGAACAACCACATGAGCTTAGAAGCAAATCCTTTCCCAGTCAAACAGAAGTCCCAACTGATACTTGACTGCAGTCATATGAAATGTTAAGTAGAGGATCCAGCTAAGCTGTACCTAAATTCCTAGACAACAGAAACTATGAGAATATGTGTGTGTGTTCCTTTAAGTTGCTTTATTTGTGGTAATGATGTTATGCGGCAATAAATAACTAATATAGATTTAAACATGAATAAGAATGTTTCTGATTGAAAGATTTTCATGATCAAGTGGGAAGATAGAAAGCTATTTATATAACATTGAAAGCAAAGACATAGGCATAGGGCATGGTGGGAAACAAGGTAGTTGTTGAGAGTGAAGTAGAGATACCCACAGCAGGAAATCAAGCTGGAGAGACAGGAAGTATAGATGTAGGCTATGGACTTTTGCATTAGGGAGATCTGGATTCAAATAACTACTCTGTCAATTCCTGGGCCTGTGCCATTGGGCAGGGAGATGAAAGATTTTATGGCTCAGTTTCTCCATCTGTAAAATAAGAATAATAATCGTACTCACTTTTTAGAGTTGTTATGAAGTTTAAAACTAAGTGATATTTATAAAGCAGTTAGTTTGCTATTGGCACATAGACTATGCTCAATAAAAATGTGAGCTATTAAAGAGAGGGAAAAATGGCATAGATGATAGAAGATCTATTTTTCCCTCTGGTGACTGAATCTAAGTTTTGACAGAAACAAGGAGCAGCAGCAAGGAAAAATTGCCTGGGATCTAGGGGAACAAGCTACACAATTAGGGAGAAGTCCAAGAAAACACCCTGCAACAGCAGAAGGTAGGATGGAACTGGCAGCTGATTTATCAAAAGAAATCATGCAAGACAGAAGGGCTTGACAAAAAAAAATATTTGACAGGATGAAGGCCCAGGATCTACAACCAAGAATAATAAATCCACCAAAGCTATCATTTAGAGTTGAAGGACAGATAAAGAGCTTCCCAGACAAAAATAAGCTAAAGGAATTTATCACCACCAAGCCAGTATTACAGAAAATAATGGAGGGATTTCTTTAAGAAGAAAAAAACATGTATCAAAAACAGGTATAAAGAATGGTAACAACTACATTCCCATTATTAAGTACCTCAAATGGAAAAGAATTATGTGATCCAACTAAAAGATAGAGCGGATGAATGGAAAGGACAGCAAGACCCCTACATGTTGCCTCTAAGAGACTCATTTCAGATTAAAAGACACACAGAGACTAAAAGAAAGAGGATGGTAACAGATATTGCTTTGATGGACCTAGAAGGTATTTAAGTCAGACAGAGAAAGATAAACACTATGTGGCTTTACTTATATGCAGAATCTAAAGAATAAAAAGTACAAACTAATCAAAAACAGACTCACAAATATAGTGGATAATTTGGTGATGGACAGAGGGGAGGAGGGTGTGGGGGATTGGGAGAATGGGGTAAAGGGATAAAGAAGTACAAATTAGTAGCTGATACATGGTCACGGGGATGGGCAACATGGCATAGGGAATGCAGATAGTATTAATACGTTGGCTAGGTGGAGAGTCAGGTGAGGGAGGGAGAAATTGGGGTGATAGTTTCATGAACTATATAGATGTTTAACCAATGTACTGTGTACTTAAAACTAATTAAAAAATACTTTTTTAAAAATGTGAGCAGCTGATAAAGGTAAAAACATGAATATTCTGGTAAGACATGTCAAGGACCTTTATCTTATAGGAAATGGAGATTTAAGGACAAGAGTGATGTTGGAAAATTTATAGTATAGAAATATTTATCTGAAACATTTGAGAGGAAAGATTCAAAGGGGATGAGAATGATTACAGGAAGACAAATTAGGAGACTGTCATAGTGGTCCCATAGAAGGCTGAGAAATAGTTGAGCTGGTAGGATGGACATCATAAATGGCTAAGTAGATATACTATGTTCTTCTTGATTGAAAAACTACAACAGCAAACCATAGCATAAACATGTCCTTTATGCTACCTGTACATATTCTTATCAGGAGTCAGACAAAAAAGACATTTGATTGCTTGATATTGATACTCATGGTGGTCTCCTAGCCCTCTTTGTAATCTAGTGAGAGACTTACTACCTTGGCTGTTTTCTTTCTGATATGCAGTTTCAAGAAAGGATTTCAAGATAGTCATTTGTCCCCAGAAGTGCCTGAACTTACATTCTTCAGAGTTATAGAATAATTATTGTTTAATAAAAATGAAAAAAAATGTAATTTAAGGTTCTAAGGTCAATGACTCATTATAAATGCACTAGAGTCAGGGACAACTTACTATACTTGCAATTCACTCAGGACTTCAGGACAAGAATCCTGCTAGGAATGGTATGAGTTCCCTTGCTACCAGACTGCTCAGTAAACAAAGTTTCACCTCCCACAGGACCCCTGACAGGACTGCATATTGGCCTTTCCTCACCCATCAAGACTGGAGCTTTGTGACATCATAATTCATTAGCATATAGCTGTAGATGGAGTTTAACACTGTAACAGAACAAAAAATTGCCGTTTGTGAGGTTTTTCTTCTGTGTACTTTCCGTCCACTCCTTTCTATTGCCTCCTCTTTCTTTATCCTCACTCCTACTGTATCTTCTTCCATTAATTTTAAATTAACCATTTTCATGCTATTCTGAATCATGCTATAATTAAATTAGAGAAATACCATAATTAAATGAATGCACATTAAGGTGCCTAAGACTTTGTATTTTGCTCCTCCCAATGTGAACGGCAGATATTAAATACAGGCCTGAGACTCAATTATGAGAGTAGCAGATCTCCAGAGAAAGTTGACTCCTAATTCCCAGCAGTTCTGGTATGCTAAGGTTAAGCCTTGATTAGGAAGGAGTGGGACCCTAAGACTTGGGATGATTAATCTGGGTTTATACACTAAAAAAACATTGACTCCCCAGATTCCTTTGAACCCTCTGGGCCTGCAGAAGTCACCCTCCCCTTCCTGTGAAAAGCTAATGCCCTACCTCCCTTGCTTGCAAACAGTGAAGAGGTCTCTGTCTTATATGACAGCATGCATCACTGAAACTACCTCCTAACCCTCAGAAGCATGGGAAATTAAAATTCTCTGGATGAATATCAGGGATAGGTGTCACCCTTAGACACATTAATAATGTAGGGGTGGTCATTCCCATCATATCTCCATTTAATTCACCAGAGTAGACACAACAAACATTTTTTTAAAAAACAGACATCCTAAAAAATGACAATGGACAACTGTAAACTCCTCAAAGTAGTAGCCCTATTTATACCTACTGTATCAAATATAGTATATTTTCTAGAGTAAATTAACATAGCCTTGGTTCATGGTATGTGGTTACTGAGACCTGGAAAATGAGGTCTTTTCCATCCTACTAGGTAAGAGTACCAGAGATCATTCACATTCACATGAAACGAACAGGACAATAGGATGCATTTATGATCTTGCTCCAAGACTATATTAACTTTCCAGCCTTCTGTCTTAATATAGTCCAAAAGTATCAGGACATTCCTCAGAACATCACATTGGTCTATTACAGTGATAAGATCATGTTAATTGAACTAGATAAACAAGAAGTAGCAAGTGTATTGGAGGCCTTACTAAGATATGTATATATCCAGAGAATAAGAAAAAAACTCAATGAAGATTCAGAGAACATGTCACTTCAGTGTAGTTTTTAGATGTCCAGTGGTTTTTGGCATGTCAGGATATCCCATTAAAAGTAAAGAACAAATTGTTTGTGCCTCCTGCCTCTAAGAAGAAAGCACAATACCTGGGCAGCCTATCTCCCTCCAAGGGACACAATGGGCGCTAGTTCAATGATCATTTCATTCTTTTCAAAGATTCCTTTAAATTTCCTAAATTTAGAGAGAGATTAGAGGAGAGATGATAAGTGAGGGAAAAGGAAAATAGAGAAGAGAATGGGAAGAGGAGGGATGGTAATGGAGATGATAGCAGGAGAGAGAAAAAAGGAGAGATGATAGAGAGAAAAAGGAAACAGAAAGAAAAAAGGAGATAAAACAAAATAAGAAAAGTAGAGAAAAAATTATATAAAGGAGAAAAATAAAATTTAAAGAGGAAAGATGTAATATTTTGAGAAAAAAGAACAAGAGAGAGAGAAGCAAATTCTGATTTCTTAATTTGAGGTTCGAGTTCCATTGGAGTGAAAGAGTAAAATTATTTCAAGTCATTTAAAAAAATTAATATCATGGTGAGAAGAACACACAAATATTTCACTTGCATTTAACATTATATACCACATTTTCCCTGAGATGTGGACCCTGGCCTCTTTCAGGCAAATAATTGAAAAGGAAAAATATAATAAACTGTCCCTTCCTCCTCCACAACAAAACAGAGAGTAAAAAAGGGCAGTGAGTAGTAAGCGCAGCTGCTTTAGTGCACACTCTTAGAGAAGAGGGAAATGGAACCCCAGTTTTGTAATCCCCGATGTTATTCATGGTATTATATGCTTCTGTTGGAAATTAGAGCAGTTTGGCCAGATTTAGGGGGATTTTTATCCACACTTTTTGCCTGAATCTTCTGAAAGCCAAGTCTTCAGAAGGCACATGAGGAGCTGTTTGCCAGGCCACATGTAATCCAGGGACAGAGACAGAATGCAAATACCTTAAGAAGCTACCCCTACCATCAACACAATCAGCATATTGGGAAAGCCCGTCTTCAATTGTTCCTGCTAACAAAATGATAACACACAGCAGGAGTCTTTAAAACTAAATTAACACTAAGAACTACACAAAATCATAAACTTAATAGTGTAGCTCTATTTTTATTTTTGATTAAAATGTTCTAATCATGGTAAAAACCATGTAACATATATTTTACCATGTTAACCATTTTAAGTGTAGAGTTGTGTAATGTTAAATAAATTCACATTTTGTACAACAGATCTCCACAATTTTTTATCTTGCAAATCTAAGACTCTCTGTCCATTAAACCACTCCCCATTCTTCCACTCTCCCCAGCCTCTGGCAACCACCATTCTACTTTCTATTTCTACCAGTTTGACTACTTTAGATACCTCATTCAAGTGGAATCATACATTATTTGTCTTTTTTTGTGACTGGCTTAGTTCACTTAGCATAGTGTCCTCAGTTTTATCCATATTGTTAGCATGCAGCAGAATTTTCTTATCTTTTTTAGGCTGATTAATATTCCATTTTATGCAAATACCACATTTTGTTTATCCATTCATCCAATATTAGACATTTAAGTTCCTTTACCTCTTGGTTATTGTGAATAGTGAGCATGTAGGGTTCTCCAAACTATTTCTTTGTTAACTGAGGGAAAGCAGAGTTTGTCACCCCAAAATATATCTTTTGGGGATATTGATTATTTTAAGCAAGTTATTTTTAAGAAACAAAAGACTCAAAAATAAACTGTGACCCTTTCTTTTATCTGCCTAAAGAAATTTAATATAAAAAAACCTGCTTAAAGAAACAGAGGCACCACCTCAGCATCATAATATATGACTTAAGTGTAGCAGACAAGAAGGAACCTAGCAGTCTGTTTGCTAGACTCTGCTCTGAGTTCCATTGTTTCTAGGTGGCACAGCAAGAATTTATTTACTAAATGTTTGCTCTTTCTCCTCCACCTGTGAAATTCCTACTTTCTTTTTGAAGTCCCAGACTCCTGCCTCCCTCTCCATAGTTCAGAAGGACATATAAGTTTCAACTTTTTAAAGTGTCTTCAGGTCCTGTATTCTTACAGAATCCCCATAAGTACACATGTAATAAATTTGGTCATTTTTTCCCATTAATCTGTCTAAGGTCAATTTGATTATTAGACCAGCCAGAAAAACTTAAAAAGGTGAAAGAAAAAATTATTTTTTCTACCTCACTTGTAAGGGAACATTCATTCATCAAATTGAGACCATAACAAAATACCAAGGAGGAGATCACCTTGTATTTATACAACCTTTAGTGCTTTTGATCTATTTGATTTTCATGGGGACAGACACAGGGAACGAAAGGAACCACATAAAACAAAACATTTTAATAAAAGGCCATTATAGGGGGCTTCTGCTGAATGGAAATTCTCGTTTTGACATTGCTCTGTATGCTTTGGAAAATAAGACATCAAAATCTGCTTTAAAAACACTGGCATATTTTTACTATACATTTCTAGACTCCTTGCCAGTCAGAAAAATAGTTTACAGTATTTGTCTCCAGACAGAATTTGTAGTCCAGCTATGTTACTGCTGCTGATTCAGACCCCTTTAATATTCCTAGTCATGGATATGGCATTGCATCTCAGTATTTTCCCTGAATGCTTCCAAGTCCACAGAAAACAGTGCATGGCTCTCTGAACCCAACAATCTGCTGTTTTGTAGATTGTCACTGAACCAAAGACTCATCATTTTCAGCAGTCAACTGAAGCCACATGGACAGTTGCGATAAACTGCAAAGAAACTGTCTGAGCACTTCTTCTGCCTAATTTTCTCCCCATTCTCAAAGGCAGGAAGAATTAGTAGGCTTGGATAATATAGAATGGCTACCTTCAAGTTAAATATGCACTGGGAATACAGGTACAGGCAATGGTGTAGGCCTGAGGGAAACAAGAAAGAAAGAAAAAGAAGGAAGGAGACAGGCAAAGAAGAGGCAGACAAAAACAGACAGATAGACAAACAGACAGAAATACACAAAAAGAAAACAGCCTCCAATTTGGAGAGTTTTCGATAAGAAAAACATTCACTCCTTCAAAGACTCTTGTAAGCCAGGTAAGGTAATGCTGGTCTTATCTGGGGACAAATGTGCAATGCCCCATTGTCTCTCTTTTCTTTGACATTTGTCACTATAGTGACTCTGTACTTGGTTTCTATGTATAAATTATTGCAGTCAAATTAACATTCTGCTTTAATTTCATTTCTTTCTCTTCCTTCTCTAGCACAGGTATTGCCTAAATTCAATGAATCTCATTAAGGCCTACTAGAAACCAATTGACACCATGCTCCACCAATACCACCCTGTCACATTATTCTCTACTAAAATGAAATGAGTGGCATGAAAAACTTGAAGGGCAAGCATGCTCCTTATTATCAAGTTATTTGTTCCATGTATATAGATGTCACTAATTATTTTCATCAGCTTCACTGAGTTCCAATAATACTAGAAAGCAGTGGCAAAGGCTATTTTGAATTTTCTTTCTTTTTCAACAGGCAAATCTCTAATATGGCTAAAGTGTTTTCCTGTTAGAAATCATGCTTTGGGAATCCCCATTCAGTGAATATTAAAAGTCTTTTTAAAAGATGTTTCCCTATGTGGTGTTTTGTTTTTCTTTTTGTGAGTATTTAGAAAGGGCAGGTATTTAGCACTTCAAATACTTGGATTCTGTTTGTCATCTTCCTTAATGCGATAATTAAACACACACACACACACACACACACACACACACTCATAGAAAGATAGAGACAGAGACAGAGAGATTGACACTGCTTGTCAATATCTGAGGCCTTACTTTAGGAGGTAAAGGGGAAAGAATTAAATGTAAAGTTCAACAATGAAAAATCACTTCTGTAATGATTTTTACAGGGAAAAGTCTGAGGCTCTGGCAGCCCCAATTTCATTGTACTGGGGCTCACTAGGACATAGAGAAGTGTGTATTGGTGGGGGTGAGGGGGTTGTTAGTGGTAAGAACACGAGAAAATGGAATGTGAGAGAGAAATATAAAAGAGAAGTGTTTTGTTTCTTCCTGTTAAATAGGCTGTGCCCACAGTGAACAAAGTGTAGGAATTTGGAAGAGGAAGAGCCAGGGGGCAACAGTTTCTTCAATGTCCCAGGGAGCTTTGAAGGGGATTGAAGAGTTAGTTACTTTCATAGACTATTAAGTGCCATCCTAGTACCAAGGTCCTCTCAATAAACCACTAGCTGGCAAAGAGATATAGCTTGGCTCAAAACAGCCCCAAGATTATAATCACAAGTATATTTTTTTTGAGCAAGTGTTTCGTTTGCAGCACGACACATGCACTAATGCACTTTATCTTTGCAACTATTCCAGAAGGTAAGTCCTAATATTACCCCATAAAAATGCAGAAAATGAAGCTCATAGGCTTGAAAAAAGTTTTCCAAGGTCACATAGCTGGTAAAGTCCAAAGCCAGGAGACAACCTAAGTCTGTTTCATTCTGAGGCCAATGGATCTTGACTACCTCACCTGACTGCTTCTCAAATATTAAAATGTAACTCTAGTAATTGTTTCACGAGTTTTTTTTAATTAAAAAGTATATAAATAGGTTTTATAAAGATGTTCAACAAAACAGGGGCTGTGCAGTATAGATATTGACCTGGAAATTAGGAGGCCTGGGTTGTTGTTCCAGTTGTGTTATGAAATTAAACTGAATTCTAAGTGCCCACTCCATTTTGGACTTTGGTTTCCATGTCTGTAAAATGAGGGACTAGAGGAGAGAGAGAGAGAGAGAGAGAGAGAGAGAGAGAGAGAGAGAGAGAGAGAATAATTATTTTAATTGTAGGAGAACAGAACTTTTTAAAAGTCTAAACACTAAGTATTAATATTAGTTAAGTGAGAACACTAGTCTTGGACTCATTCACAAGATTATGTAGCAGAACCTCTTCTATTGATGAGCAGTGGATATAGATGCTATCTGAAGAAAACAGTGTTCAGGCACCATTTAATCACACTGACATTGGCCCTCCTCATATAGCTGAGTGCTACAGGCTAACAGAACTTTGTTCTTGCCACCACTTTCTCTTATTTGTTAATTTATCTAGAATATAATGTCTGGAAGTGAGTTAAGAACTAATACTAAAGCTGTTGTGGCATTGATCAGGAGGTGACTAAAGCTCAATAACACAAGAGATTAAAACAGGATAGAGACGAGAGTGGGGAAAGTCAGACATTTACTTCAGGCACAAAATTTGAGGGGATACCAAAACCTCAGCAATCAAGATAAATACTGTTTGAATGTAATATTTCTATAATTTCAAAATTAAAGTAAAAAAAAACATGATGAACAAAATGTTATAAATTTAATTAAATACAGGATCTGACTCTGCTCTTACAAGACTTGCCTCACCCGTGTTCCGGCCCTCTTGAAACTTGGTCCATCCTCCACTGAGATAAAATGACAAACATGATGGCTTTGTATTTGGGAGATATGTTTTCTAGGAGTACTTGGACAAAAAAATTATTTCCTCTCTGATCTCTATTTCTATGTTAGGTTTTTTTAAGATTTTACATGTAAGTGAGATCATATAGTATTTGTCTTTCGCTATTTGCCTTATTTCACTTAGCATAATGCCTTCAAGGTCCATCCGTTACTGTAAATAGCAGGATTTACTTCTTTATTATGGCTGAGTAATATTTCATCATATGTATATACCACATTTTCTTTATCTATTCATCTGTTGATGGATTATAAATAATGCTGCAATAAAAGGAATTGTTAATAATTCTTGCAGGTGGTCTCTTGTGCATTATAGGATGTCTAGCAGTACCTCTGCTTCTACCCTGCTATTTGCTAGTATCGTTCTCCCAATTGTGACAAACCAAAATGTGTGTAGATATTGTCAAAACCCCTGGGGAGCAAAATAAGCCTAAATAAGAACCATCCCCCTACAGCCAGCAAAAAAAGGCTGGAAACAGAACTAGTAATCAGGAAAAGTGTACATCTTCAGTGGCTTTACTTTGAAAAACCTTGAGACTTAAAGGACTGATACTCTGATTCTGAAATTCCAGGTTCTCTGTAGCCCTGAAGCATGGCACCCATTTATGCCTTTTTTCTTAAAAAAAAAAGTTCTTATTTCTCATCATTTTATTCCTCTGGTGATAGTAATTTGTTAAACATATTTTAAATTTTTCTATTTCTATTATGTCTAGTGCTCTTTTTTTTAACACAATCATGAATCAGAAAGATGATCCTTTGGTAAACCACATGCCCTGATTCTTGATTGGAAATAAGTCATCTGAGGTTTCAAGGTTCTTTCCAAGCCTCAACATGCTTTAACCTCAGCTCAGGTATGAAGGACAAGCTTGGGGAAAAAATCAATTTTTCAGGATCCTTTTAAAGATATCATGTAGGTGGTGAGAGCTCACTGGACCATTTTATTGAACTCCTTTGATTCTTTCCTATGTTCTTCTTATCACAATGGCCAGGTCAGCCCTTCTACTTTCTTCTGAAACGTTCAATCTTTTTTCAGCTACACAGATTATATCAACACTCTCTTTCAATTCATTCTTTGGACATAAATTTATTGAAAGCCTACTAAGTGTCAAGCACTAGGATAAATACTATTGATACAATAGTAAAAAAAAAAAACTTGTTCCCTGACTTTATGGAACTTTAGTTCTAGTAGTGTAATCAAGAGAAATCAATAAATACATAAATAATATAATTAAAAATGAGATAAATACTTGAAAGAAGAAAAACAGGGATTTTAGATAGAGAATAACAGGCTGGTAAGAAGACCTTTCAGAAAAGGTGATAATTAAAATAAAATCTGAAAGATGAAAAGGGCCAGCCTTGGAAAGAGTGAAGAAAAGAAAGTTCCAGGAAGAGACTAACATGTTCTAGGGTCTTGAGGTGGCTTTTTGCAGTTGCTTCTGTGGCAGCCTGATCCTGCATGGCTATTTCCTGCTCAAACGAGTTCATTCCTGACTGCCCTCTCCCCGACCTCAAGGACTCTGCAACTCACATCTGTTGTTTTATAGCTTTCCAACCAATTAATGTTTTTCCTTATCTCTGTAGCTGTGTAGGAATACCAAGACTGTATAAAACTGCTTGTTATGTTACAATACAGGCTCAGGCTCTGGATAAGAATCCACTGAGCCAGTGCCGGCATCAATAAGTGCTGCTTCCTGCTTGTAGCATTGTGATCCTGTCTCTCCATTCAAGAATCCTACAACACTTGCAAATTCTTCTTTCCTGCTTTGTTCAGGCTTTTTGGAATATGACTTCAGTTCCTCCCACCAAGAGGTAGAGTCTATGTTATACTCCTTTGAATCTGGGTTGGCCTTGTGCCTTGCTTCGGCCAATATAATATGATAGAAGTGAGACCATATAAGTTTAGAGTGTAGGCCTCAAAAAATCCTGTACTTTTTTCTTGGAACCTGTCCAGCTGCCATGTGACCAAGCCCAGATTAGCTTGCTGGAGAATGAGAGACCATAGAAGAGACATGCCATTCCATTTGAGCTAAATCATCTTAGACCATTCATCCTGCAGCTGACCCAGCAGCTGACCACAATTCTAAGAGAAAACCTAGCCAAGTCTAGGTAAACCACTAATTGAGCTCTGCCCAAATTGCCAACCCATGGAATTTTATGCTAAATTTTATTAAATCACTTATTTGGAGGTAGTTTCTTAAACAGAAAAAGATAGTTGTTATACCTTTAATGAAAACAGAGTCCTTTCCAGAGTAAGCTCCTTCACTTACCCTGTTCCAAAACTTTATGCTCTTACAATCATTGGATGATCAACTTCATGTATAATGACATGCACCAACCTTTTATAAACCTGGCCCATTCAAAGACCAATTGGCAAAGTTATTTGCCCAGTCACACATTGAAGGGTTTGATTATAACCAGCAGGAGCAGAATGGCATCACCACAAGCTTCTAGTACAGGAAGGCAGAAAAATGCTCAGATGAACTATTCGCTTCAGTAAGACATTGGGAGGGAAATATGCTCAGAAAATTAAAAAATTTTAAATCACATCATGGAGAGATGCTCCTAGAGATTGACCTGCTTTTGCAAGAAGAGTCACAGAAGGGCAGCTTTCTTCCAAAAGGTAAATTTTATTTCAGAATTCAGACAATTATAGAAGAAGTCTAAGGGTCCTGAAACTACAAATTAAAAAAAAAAAAACAAGGACACTTGTGGTTGTGTAGCTTTCAGCAGGCTAATATGTAATAAAGGCCAAGTTTACCTGTGATTATCAGCATATTCAATTGAACAACTACCTTTTGGAACACTTTATACATAAAAAAAAACACACAAGAACATGACCAGGAGTGGTGTGATCATCTTCAGTACTACAATTGATCTGGGCAAAGCCAGAACAGGTCCCATTCATGAAGTAGGACTTAGAAAATCACAGTCTGACACATTAAGCCATTCACATCTTTCCAACACAACCACTAGCAAGCAGGTCAGCCTGAATCTTAGTAGCAAAGTGAGGCCAGACTGCATACTGTGCTGGAAACAGCAGCAAATTTTCTGGCAAGAAAGTTAAATTGCAGCCAGGCCATTCTCAACCTTGACGAGGTTACTGATCTGATGAAGTTCTCCGATGGACTGAAAACTTTTAACTAGATGGTTTCAAAAGTGTGGTCCCAGACCAGCAGCACCAGCATTAGCTAGAAAACAAGTTAGAATTGCAAATTCTGTCACCCCTCTCAAGAGCTACTGAATTGCTAACTCTACAGGTAGAGCCCAGCAATTCGTATTTCAGTAAGCCCTTGGGGTAATTCTGATGCAGGCTCAAGTTTGGGAACCACTGTTGTAGGAAGTTGTGGTTGACCCCATTCCCAGAGTAGAACTCTAGGTCTTAAATGGCAAGTTAGAGCAAAGCTAGCACACCTGAAAAGTCTTCATTTGATGCTTATAACTGAAAGTTGAACAATAGCCTTAGGTTAAAACAGTTTTTCAGTAACATAGTTTTTATTTAATTATCATTAAATAACACAGTTAGCAGATGCAGCAAGAAGAGATCATGGAATTCTGGTTCTTGGGTAGAAAAGACCTCAAAGATCATGTTACAACCAGCTTCTCAAACTTTAAGGTGGATAGAACCAAAAGATTTGGGAATCCTTTGAAAATGCAGATGCAGATTCAGCAGGTCTAAGGTGAGGCTTGAGATTGTGTGTTCTTTAAAAGCTTCTAGTTGATGCTAATGCTGCTGTTCTATGGATCACACTTTGATCTGTTAGGCTGTAGTCCAAACCCCCTATCTCAGGGGTCCTGTGAGGAGAAAGAAAGATGGCTGCAGTCAGGTTCCCTCCCGACACCATTAGCAGCTTCGGGGTGGAAGTGACTCAGCACTTCTCCCCGTATGTAACCATGCGTCAAACTGCCTAGTACACACGCACAGGCTTCTGTAATCTGTCAGTGTGTCTCTATTGTTAACGTGTGTATAAAAGGATGCTGCCGCCCTGTGAGGCTGGCTGTTCCCTTGCTGGATAAAGAGCTATGTCACAGTTGCCTATGGTTCCCTGTGAGTTTGGGATGAGGGGGCCAACAGTGTTGTATGTTCCCCTGACAAAATGGAGAAACTGGTATCCATAACCATAAAGCCCACATTATGGCAGCATCTACAGAACAGTCACTGCTTGGCTCAAGGTAAGGGGAATCATTCCCTGAAGGAATATATTACTGCTGCTCTGCGGACAGTTTGGGATGGCACCGAAGAGCTCCCAGACAATGTGAGTAAATGGTAGATGTATGCTGAATTAGTGCAGATTATTCATGAACTGTGCATGCGACAAGCCATGTTTAATTTGAATACATGGGGACTGAATGATGAACATTTTATGACTGGCATGTGGGACCTAGTGTTAGGGACCGCCCCCTCTATCACTTTTGGCTTGTTGATTGCTATCTTGGCCCCTTATGTGGGGAGACATATATATGAAGTGACTATAGCAAAGACTACTCTGGGGGATGTAGAAGGAAGACTGCGTGAGGCAGTGGGCAGAAATGTCTGTGCAGTAACGCCTAGATCCCCAAGGGCCAAGAAGAAAAGAAAGGCCCTATGCAGGGTCCTGTTCAGGTTACCAGAATGCAAATGTGGACTGATTTGTTAGTTGCAGGAGTCAATCAAGACAAGATAGACTGCCAGCATAATGCACTGTTATTAGAATTGTGGAGGGAATTAAAACCTGAACAACAATTTAGGCTTGGACAGAAACCTCCCACTGAAAAAGCTAGGCCAGTGGCTTTGAAGGGCTTCTTGAAATCCTAGGACTCCCTATTGATCCTATATGATTAAAGAAAAGGCTGAGGTGCCTGTTTGGAGGGGATAAATGGGAATCAGAGGCTGCACATGGAATTGGCAATCCACACAACATGCAAAGTCCCAGCATTGGTGGATACCGAGGCCGACAGCAGTCTCATCTATGGAAATCCACAAAGATTTCCTGAACTAACCACCTATATAGGTAGCTATGGGGGTAAGACTATAAAGACCAAAGCTGTGATTTTGCTTCTAGGAATAGGACTTTTGTCCCCATGTCCATATAAAGTGTATGTTTCTCTGGTGCCAGAATATATCCTAGGGGTGGATGTGCTGCAAGGGCTCAATCTGAAGATCTCTGCTGGTGAATTTTATTTAAGAGACCGGTGAAGACCGCAGTGCGGTGACATACTCATCACTTGCCACACAAAGTGCCAGAACCAATGTGCATTGTCAATTTTAAGCAGTATTGCTTGCCTGGTAGACATGATGAAATCAGGGCTACAATTCAGGAATTGGAGAAAGCAATTTCAAATTGTGCACTCCACCTATAGTCATTATAATGTCCCTGTGTGGCCAATAAAGAAGCCTGATGGCTCATGGGGAATGACTGTGCACTATCAAGAATTGAATAAAGTAACTCTCCCACTGCATGCAGTAGTGACATCTATCCATGATCTAATGGATCAACTGACTACAAGGCTGGGAATATACCACTATGTCTTGGATTTGGCTAACACATTTTTCTCCACATATTTAGCTCTTAAAAGTCAAGATCAATTTTCCTCTCATGTAGGAAGGAAGACAATGGACTTTTGTGGTACTACCCTAACACTGCTTACATAGCCCAACAATTTGTCATGGGTTGGTAGCCCAGGATTTGATAACCTGGACCCAACTGTCAATGGTGGAATTGTTTCACTACATTGATGATATCATGTTAACCTCTACTTCCTTTACAAATCTAGAACAAGTGGTGTTGGTGCTCTTGTAGCACCTGAAAACATGTGGTTGGGCAGTAAATGCAACTGAGGTTCAGGGACCTGGCTTATCTGTCTAATTCTTGGGTGTTGTCTGGTTGGGTAAGACGAAAGTTATCCTTAATGCTATAATTAATAAGATACAAGCATATACACAACCTACTACAGGTAAAGAATTGCAGAGTTATGTGGGCCTTTTGCGGTACTGGAAAGTATTTGTGCCCCACCTAGCACAGCCAGCACAGCCAGCACAGCCATTGTGTGTTATGATTAAGAAGGGAGCTACTTGGGACTGGAATGAAACAGTAGAGAAAGCATCTCATCCATACCTGCTGATGTGTGGTACACAGATGGTTCCAGTAGCAGGCAGGGAGTAAAGTGGGTAGCTATAGGCGTGCAACCAGCTACTGATCATATTTGGTATGATTCAGGTACAGGCCAAAGCAGCCAATGGATTGAACTATCAGCTCTAAGGATGTTTACTATCCATGAAGATGGCCCACCTGACTATTTGTACTGACAGTTGGGCGGTATTCAAAGGCTTAACATTGTGGTTGACTACATAGAAATGGCAAAATTGGCTGATGGGCCATAGGCCCTTGTGGAAACAAGTCATGTGGCAAGAACTTTCAGAGATAGGACAAGAAAAGGACATAACTGTTTATCATGTTACAGGTCATATCCCCTTGGCAACTCCAGGAAATGATGAAGCAGATGCACTCTCACATGTGTGATGGCTAGAAAAGGTTCCTGCCACTGATGTGATACATTGGCTCTATAGACGATTATAGCACATGGGTGCAAAAACCATGCGGACAATAAAACAACAATGGAGCCATCCCTTGAAGTGGGAAGATGTCACAGATGCCTGTGCCAAGTGTCTGGTATGCAGCCAGGATACACCATATCCTTGCCACAGGAAGCGGGAGCATGTCCAAGTAACAAGGAGAAAGGTCCCATTTACTACGTGGCAGATAGATTACATAGGACTGCTTCCAAAAGCTTACGGGACATCTTATGCCCTTAGGGCAGTAGACATGACCATGGGGTTATTGTTTGCATGGCTTTGTGTGGCCACAGACCAAAAACACATATCCAAGCTCTCAAACGCTTATGTGCCTTTTATGGTAGACCATTCGTAGTAGAAAGTGACCAAGGGAATCATTTTACTGGACATGAGGTCCAAACATGGGCCAAGCAAATGGACATTCAGTAGAAATTGCATACATTTTATAATCCCCAGGCAGCAAGCATGATTAAGCAGTACAAATAAGCTATTGAAACAGCATCTATGAGTAACCATCAATCCCCCAGGACTGTGAGGGTGGGTGTCCCACTCGTAGGACATGTTATGGGACCTGAACAAGTGACCTCAAGCTGGAGGTTCCTCCCCAGTAGAGCTGCTCTTACATAGGGCCAAAGCCCCAATCCAATTACAAGTAATTACCGTGAAACTCTGTTGAAACCTGGTCGTGGACTCAATGGTAACATACTCCTACTTGTCCCTACTTGTCTGAAAAAGGGAAAAATAGTGCAATGGACTTGGCCATGGAAAATAAAGGCCCTGCATTGCCAGTGGGTAGGCCTAATAGCCCCATGCAGCAAGGGGCTAGAGGTAAATTTACAGGTCATTCCTTGGGTAATGGCCCACTGGCTGCCACAAATAACTGAGATGTCCCACAGGAGAGATGAATGAAGAACATACCATCTTAAGGGGAACCTTTGTGTTGTCACTGTAGTGTATCATAAGTTCTCCCATACTGTGTAATGTTGACATGGTAGGATCAATGCCTCAAGGGCAACAAGTATGGTACCAACAACTAGGCTGCCCCCTTGGCAGCAACAATCTTACCACAAGATAAGACACTAGCATGCATCTTGCCTGATGGAAAGACTTACCCGTATTGGTACCGTTGTCCTCCCTTTCTGATCTTAGGCCGCTTCACACAAATACTGTAGTTGAGTTGGCATGTACCTATGCCATAGTCACAAATGTCTCACACTGTTGAATCTGCATGGCATTTCCCATCAACGCCTCTGCAGGATTGCTCTGGCATATACATGTAGCTAATGTCACAGCATGGGATTGGCTGACCCACTGCAGACCCCAGTCACTCAACTGGACTATACTCTATACTTGAGTGAATACACAGGAACTTAGCATGTGTTGGAGAAACCTTTACTGGGGTACTCAGTATATGATGGGTAGTCATAGTTGACTAGTGAAAGGGTGAAGGTGAATGGGAATGTGTCCCATTGTATTGAAAGAAACATGAGGTCCCGACTGTTAGGGTGGGTGCCATGTCCCTTACACCAAAACATAACTACTATATCATCCACCACACATTGGTGGACAGGACAAAAGTATGCTGGCACTCACCCAACCCTGATTTTGCCCCCAGGAAGCCTTTGGTTATGAGTGGCCCTACATTCATTCAAACTGGACAGGTCGCTATACTTAAGAATGCCCAAATTTGCCAGCAACAGTGCGGCAGGTGCTCCCATGGCACTCCACAAATTGGGATGCGTATTATTCACAACATATCCACACTAAACAGACCCCATGGTGGTATTACCCCTTAGCCATCTTCCTGCCTGCAGCAGGTGATGTGGTAGTTT
This sequence comes from Macroglossus sobrinus, assembly GCA_004027375.1. Taxonomy (NCBI): domain Eukaryota; kingdom Metazoa; phylum Chordata; class Mammalia; order Chiroptera; family Pteropodidae; genus Macroglossus; species Macroglossus sobrinus. Next base: position 52,235 of record PVKZ01001829.1, on the reverse strand, counting down.
GAAATGCAAGTGACAGCTTTGGCAAAACATACTGCTCAAGCCTTGAATGATACTCATCAAGCCCTCAGTCTGGTAACTGATGAAGTAGATCAAATTAGAAAAGTACTGCAAAAACATATGGTTTTGGACATCTTAACTGCTCCCCAAGGGGGCACTTGTGCCATTTTCCACACTAAAAGTTGTATTTATATCCTGGACCACCAACACAACATATCATAAGCCTTGGCATGTTTCTCCCAAGAAATATGGAAAGTCCAGTGGCTCACTGAGGATCCTCTGCAAGAGTGGTGGGCAAGTCTAACATCCACCTGGCGCTGGGTCTTATCTCTCCTAGGAGGTGGAGATTGCCTCCTAGTTGCATGTTGTTCTTCCCTGTATTGTTGTTGTGGTATGTGGGTACAGGGTTCTGGCCTCCTGCAGTGATCACCTGCCAAGTTTATGTAGATGTAAGGGAGGAACCTTGAGGGGATGGAGTGTGAGGAGCAAAAAAGATAGCTATAGTCAGGCTCCCTCCCGACATGCTTAGCAGCTTCTGGGTAAAAGAGAATCAGCACTTCTCCTCTTATGTAACCATATGTCAAACTGCCCAGTTCGCATGTGCCAGCTTCTGTAATCTGGTTAATCTGTGTATAAAAGGGTACTGCCGTCCTGTGAGGCTGTCTGTGCCCTTGCTGGAATAAAGAGCTATGTCACAGTTGACTATGGCTCCCCACATTTTCTTCTAACTGCCCAAGCTTCATATCCCTTACCTTAGTACCTCAAATCTGAAACAACACAGGTCCCAAACCCTCGGTCCATAGCCTATTAGGAACTGGGTGGCACAGCAAGCAAAGTGGCAGGCAAGCAAGTGGTGGGCAAGCAAGTGAAGCTTCATCTATATTTGCAGCTGCTCCTTAGCACTAGCATTACAGCCTCAGTTTTACCTCAGATAATCAGGCATTAGATTCTCATAGGAGCACTTGTCACTGGTGCCAAAAAGGTTCGGGACCACTGCTCTATCTATTGCTCAAATCCCCTACCTAGAAGTTCCCAAATGTGGCTTTGCTTCAGATCACCTGAGAAAACTTAAACTACATACTCCTAAATTCTGACCCAAACCTCCTGAATCAGAATCTCTTATAGTGGAGCCTATATGTCTAGATTTTATAAAAAGCTCCTTAGATAATGCTGATACAGCCAGATTTTTAGCTCTTTGATATTTGGCATTTGTGAGTTATTGGCCTATACTGCATGCCTACTGAGTCATATGGTCTTGCAGATTCTATTTTCGCCCTCCTTTTTAAAGTGTTGTCTCAAAAGAACTCTGGACATTAAACTTACACTAATGCATTCTCCCTTGTTTCAGGGTTTTAAAAATATTCTAAATATATGGGATTCTTGGCTTTGTGTCCATTATCTTGTCTTTTAGGATAGAAGTTTAGGAAAAAATGACACTTCCAGTGATAAATTCTTCCTGAAGAGGTCTTCTCCGAATCACTTCAATAATAGAGTAGTTCCTGGGACGGGCAGCCTGGGCTTTTACAAAACACTTTAGGAGCTGAAAATGTTTGCCACTGGTAGTTAAAGTTCTTGTCCAACCGACCTAAATCTTTCTTTGGCCTTTGTGAGCTTTGCCTATACAGGTAGAATTCTATTTTAACGATCTTGATGAAATGTCAAAATTGCTAGTTTTATTCTAATCTCCATAAGAGGGCAAATCTACTGTTACAAGGTGTAGAGAAGATCCAACTATTTGTAGTTTTAATTTTTACTTCACAAGAAAAAATGTTTTTTTATTGTACTTTATTTCCAAAGTGTACAAGTGAAAGGGGTGACAGGGAGTTATGGATGTGAGGAGATATTTTATCTATACCAGAGCATAAATATTTGAGAAAGAACACGCAGACATTTTTTATCTTCTGTACAGCTATACAGGAGGTGCTTAAAATTTCCACATATCACTGTTATGTGATTTCCTTCACAAAACAGCTGTGTTCAGCAAAAGAATCACCACCTTCTTAGAATCCCTTCATTCCTACTCAAATTGCCAGCACTAGCAGATATCTTTCTTTTGAGGGCATTTATTTTATATGCAGTGAAGAGAAGGAGCAAAACTGTTTTGAAATGTATAGGAGTTCCTGTTCTGAGCTGCAGAATCTGGGTGATTGGCTAGACTTAACAAATCTTGGTAAGCCATTGTTTCACTCTGCACATCAATCAGGTGGTGAATGAAGTTCAAATTTGTGCCACAGCAAAACTGCAAATCATTACATGGTGTGGGCATCTTGGATTTCTCCTAAAGGTAAAGATCTCAATTGTTAAGTCTGTGAATGCCAAAGGCACAATGTATTTAAAAACATCTAAATGATGTTTTATCCCAACTTTATTGACAATTAGTTGCTTATATTTACATTGTAAAATTCAATTAGTTTTTTTTCAATTATAGTTGGTATACAATAATATATTAATTTAAGTTGTACAGAATAGTGATTAGAGATCTACATAACTCATGAAGTGATCACCCCACTAAATCTAGTACCCCTCTACCCTCTACACATTTATTACAACATAGTTGACTATTTTCCTTATGCTACATTTTACATCTCCATGTCTGTTTTATAACTATCCATTTGTACTTTTTAATCTTTGTCCTTTTTCACCGTCCCCCCAACCACCCTCCTATATAGCAGCCCTCAAAATATTCTCTATATCTATGAGCTTATTTCCACTTTTGTTGTTGTTTATTTTGTTCTCTAGATTCCACATGTACGTGAAATCATGTGATATTTGTCTTTCATTATCTAACCAATTTTATTCCATGCAGTACTCTCTAGGTCCATCAAGGCAATATCTTTTCCATCCCCTTTCTTTCAGTCTGTGTGTGTCTTTTCACCTGAAGTGAATTTCTTGTAGGCAGCGTATTTGGGGGTCTTGTTTTCTTATTCATTCAGCTTCCCTATATTTTGGTTGGAGCACCTAATTCCTTTCCATTTGATAGATATCACCATTTATTCATGTTTTTGATACACGTTTTTCCCGCTTTAAGAAGACCCTCTAACATTTCCTGTAATACTGGCTTGGTGTTGATGAATTCCTTTAGCTTATTTGTGTCTGGGAAGCTCTTTGTCCTTTGAGTCTAACTGATAGCTTTGCTGAATAAAGTATTCTTGATTGTACATCCTGGGTTTTCATCTCATTGAAGATTTTTTGCCAAGCCCTTCTGTCCTGCAAGGTTTCTTTCGAGAAATCAGCAGCCAGTCCTATGGGTGCTCCCTTGTAAGTAACTAATTGCTTTTCTCTTGCTGCTTTTAATATTCTCTCTTTGTCTTTAAACTTTAGTATTTTAATTATGATGTGTCTTGGTGTGGGACTCTTTGGATTAATTTTTGGTGTACTCTTTGAGCTTCCTGGTATTGTATATCTATTTCCTTCACCAGGTTAGGGAAGGTTTTCATTATTATTTCTTCAAATAGCTCTTCAATTTCTTATTGTCTCTCTTTAAGTACCCCTGTGACATGAATGTTGTTACCCTTAATTTTGTTCCATGGGCTCCTCAAATTATGATTATATTCTTGGTTACCTTTTTCTTGCCATTCTAATTGGGTGTCCTTAGCTTCCCCATCCTCTATATAAGTGGTTTGATCTTCTTCATCCACTCTGTTGATTCCTTCTAATATACTCTTCATCTCAGATAATGTGATCTTCATTTCTGACTGTTTTCCTTTTATAATTTCCATTTCCATTTTTGTTTTATATCTTTTTGTTAAAGTTATTACTGAATTCATCTACACTTCTCTTAATTTCATTGAACATCTTTATAACCAGTGTTTTGAACTCCGCATCTGTTTGATTGCTAGATTCCATTTATCCTTGATCTCTGTTCTGTTCTCTCATATGATTTCTGCTTCTTTATCTTCTCATTTTGACTGCCATTCTGTGTCTGTTTCTATGTACTAAGAAAAGCTCCTAAGTCTCCTGGCCTTATTAGTGTGGTTTTATATAACAGGAGTCCAGCAGCACAGTTATGAGAGGGGTTTAGCTGCAGGCCAAGTTTAGCCCCAGCCTGTGTCTCTCCTGTTAAGATGCATCAAGCAATCCACAGATTCTATGCTTATAGTTGCCTCAAGAGGCCACATCAGAAACCCAGGCAAGCTGCCACCAGTGTGAGTTTTGGCCCTGCTCAGCAAGTGGCATGAACTCACCAATGCAACAACTTGGGTAGTTTTGCAAGTTGAGGGAGGCAAAGTTTCAGAGAATCCTCTGGGCAGAGAGACCTTTGTTATCGTTATCCAGTTCAGTGACATCTCAGCTATGTCAGCACTGTGTCCACGCATTGATGGGGTGGAGAGCTCAACAGAGGAACAGTGGATACCTCCAGCCCTTCTGCTGCAGAGAGGGTCTCACCTCTGGCCCTCGCTCCAACAACTCAGCGTTCTTCTGTAAGTCCTTGCTGCCCCTTGAGCAGCAGACCTGGCACTGATGCTCAGAATGAGCAAGTCTGTCACTGTGAAAGTCCATGGCTCCTTTAAGAGGAGTCTACAGCTGCCAACTACAGCTGCCATAGCTTCTGTCCCACTCAGCTGCTCAGAAATGGGAAGCCTCACGTCTTCACTGTCTTCTACCTTCAGCTCTTGTAGGGTGATTTTATATTCCCCCCCCATAGTTATAGAGCTTCTGTTCATCTAGACCCTGGTGACTCCGCTTGCTGTGTGCTCCATGTTTCATCACAACTTTGATGTGATCATAAGAGCGGATGAATGAAGCATCTGTCATCTCTGCTATTTTGCCTGGTCAACATTTAAATTATTTTAGAAAGCTAGATTGATGCTTTGGGAAATTTTAGAGGGAAAAAAATTGTTCTAGTAAAGATACATGCGTTGAGAGTTAGAGATATGTTAGCTAAGTCTATATGTATCAGACCAGTAAAGCCAGTAGGTTTGGCTTTAGTCAAGAGGTGGTGAGTATGGAGGATGTGGCAGACTTTGAAAGTGACGTTGTAAGAAATTATAGATGGTTTTGTTTGGTGTTGATTGAGTCTTGTATTTTCTAAAGAACCCAAACTACATATGTATAATTTCAGTTTTAGCTCTGGGATCACAATCTCTCTAAAACTCTATACCCATAATAATTCTTAATAGTTTTAATATACCCAGAGATGATCCTTCCCACATTCTGTCCTCTCAATTCCTTGAACTCCTCTCCACAAACAATCTTGTCTTCCATGTTGCTTTAGCCTCTCACTCCAGAATCTCACTGCCAGTACTTTACCCCATCCAGACTAGGTGGCTTAAACAACATAAATTGTCTCACAGCCTGGAAGATAGAAGTCTAAGACCAATGTGTCATGAGGATTAGTTTCTTCTGAGGCTTTTATCCTTGGCCTGTCAATGGTCATCTTATCCATCTTCTTTCATGTTATCTTCCCTCTGTACTTGTCTGTGTCCTAATCTCCATTTTCTATAAGGACACTAGTCACATTGGATTAGGGTCCACCATAATGAACTCTTTTTAGCTTAATCACTGCTGTAAAGACCCCATCTCCAAATACAGTCATATTATAAGGTATTAGCAGTTAGGAGTTTAATGTATGAAATCAGCCCATAACAGGGCTTATATTTGTTGATGTATTTGTGCAGCAGCCATATTTTCTACCAGTGGGATAAGGCCAGAAATGGGAAACATTCCTTATAATAGTGAACAAGATCTCTCAGGGAAAGTCTTTTGAAGAAGAACAAAGAGTCAAAGATTGAACTTCTTGGAATGCTTGCATTTCACTGGCATACAGATATAAAGCACTGGGACATAGCAACTTTAATAGGACACCAGGGGACAGCTTAGACTTCTAGAAATAATAGTACATTTAAGTAGCTTCCATTTCATCTCCCTCCCTGCCATCTCCCAGCCCCTATTTCATCTCAACTATTAAATGTTGGCAGCACTATTTCTTCCCCCTCTCTTGCACTTCTATCACACCAAATTGCTGACTAGGGCTGCAGTCCCAAATTGATTTAAAGAGCACATTATGCAGCTAAAAAAAGAAACTCTCTAGGTGCCATTTGAATAGCACTGGCAGAATGATGTTCATGACCTACAAACACACACAAACACACACACACACACACACACACACACACACAAATATCTGCTTATAATACCCTCATACAGTCCCCAAAGGGGACATTAAAGAAGTGTGGATTTACCAATGGTGGGTCACTGATAAATGACCCAGCTTTTGTCTCCAGTGCGTCCAAGGCATGACTTAGAGAGCTGCAGAGTCCAGGGGCAGAAAATGTCTCACCTTCAGCATTATGTTAGTTCCACTTAATAAATACATACTCAGTAAGGTTGTGCTTTATAATAATTTTGCCTGGACTGCCACTCAGTGTCCACTGGGATAATTACCCAGAGAAGAGCTACCAGTTCTGTGAAATCTAGAGTGTGTTTAGGGAGGGCCATACATGAATGTTTGAACTCTTTTATTTCCTTTGTTTTTTTTTTAAAAAAAACATTTCTGAAACTCAGTGTTATTAAATGTTAAGTAGTAACAGTCTACAAGGATAGGATCTTGTGATTGTCCAACTCATTGACCTATTTATTTAAAAATTTCATCATGGTTATTTTCCAGAAGTCCAGAAGCAGCTTCAAGGATTCTTCTGCAAGTGCTTCTCTACAAGAGAAACACTCACTTCCTGGAAATTCATTCCACTTGTGCTCTCCTCTATACCTTTTCTCTGGGGACAATGTTTCTCTGATGGCTTTTGCACCCTTATCAGGCCATCTATAATCTCACACTAAGCTTTTTCTAAATGTGGAATAAAGGGGTCATATAGAGACTGTTGGAATCAGAAGCATGGCATGTTATATAAAGGGAAAACTAATAGGAATTCTGGCCGTTGGGTGAGATAAAAAGAACCTGAAAACCCAGACATTCCCTTAAAAGGCTAGCACACAGATTCACTCACTCTCAGACCCTCATCCTGGGCTCGGGTATGAGGTCAGCAGCTTGGGAAGCAAAAGAGACATATGTAGAGGGTCTGAGTTGTGTGACGTGAGCATGAGAGCTTAGAGGGGTAGCTGTTATTGCTCCTTTGTTGAACCCTTCTTGGGGGCAGTCAGCAGATGGGCATCATTTTGCTTGTGTTGAACCCTTCTCCTGCACAGCCAAGCCTGAAACTGAATTAGCCCAGTGAGATCTGCCTGCGTCTCCCTGAGACTCTGCCTCATCCAACCCACAAATTGCCCAAAGTGGACCTATTGCCAGGCAGCCATCCCCATCTTGCACTTTCCATGGGCCACTTCTTTGTGCATGGGCAGCAGCCCTCAGCAAATGCTTCCCAGGCATAGCCCACACATTATTGAGGAGACTTTATTGTGGCAGACCACTGATGCCAGCCTGAACTGTAATATCTCTTGGTCGGATCACTGGGGTCTGTGAGACTGCAGTGGAAGGCAGCTGGCCTTGCTGTGATTTGTAACTTTTGCAGGAGCCTGTGTGTTCATCACTGGCAGCAATCTGCATTGGCCTTATGGAATTGGCTCACTCTGCTGCATTGGCAGAGTGAAATATGCACACTTTACCCTGGTGACTCCTTGAATACCTACCCACCTAAATCTCCTACCAGCTGCAGACATATGGGCAACTGGCAGACAATCTCAGGGCTTGAGGTACTCTGGCCCTTTTGCTGAGACACCCCAGGATCAGTACTGGGGATAATTGGCCTCAGCTCAAAATGTGGTATCGCCAGCTTACCTCAAGATTCAGCAAAGGCAGCAACCAATTACAGATTATTTTGTAGTTCCCACCAAGTGGCCCTGAAAAATAAAAGGCAGTGGTTGACCTGGACTTACACAGGAGCCCATCCCAAGGGCTTCTAGAACCAACACAACTGGAGTCTGGTCTTAGAACACAACAGAGCACCACCTGACCAGACACATGAGCAGCATACCCAAAGGGTGATAGCAACAGGTACATGAGAGTGTTGGGGTGAATCCTACTTCATAGAGTCAATCCCCACATGGCACCTCATACTCTGCAAGCATGGCCAATCCCTACAGCCAGTCAGTCCAAAAGTCAATTCCATCCACTGATGTGCTAACAGCAATCAAGGATTAACTACAACAAAAGAAAACAAACAGCATATACAAGGAACACACCCAGAGCCTCCAACATAGGTAATCAGGGAGACTGCACCATTGAGCCACACAGGACACCTACTACATAAGGCCACTGGGACAAGGCTGGGAGATGTAACAAATCTTCCTAACATATAGAAACAAACACAGAGAGTCAACTAAAAGGAGAAAGCAAAGAAACATCCTGCAAATGAAACAACAGGAGAAAACTCCAGAAAAAAAAGTAAATAAAAAATGGCAGCAAGCAACCTAGCAGAGATAGAGTTTATAACAAAGGTAATGAATTTAGGGCAATGAACTTAGGGCAAGAATAGATAATCTCAGGGAGGACTTCAACAGAGAGGTAGGAAGCATAAAAAGGGACAGAGAAACCATAACAGTGAGAAATGGAGACTATAATAACTGAATTGAAGGATATACTAGATGAAATCAACAGTATATCAGACAAAATAAAAGGTTAAATCAGCAAGCTAGAAAACAAAGTAGCAAAAGCAGTCAGTCAGAACAGCAACAGCAGCAACAAGAGAATTGTTAACAATTATTAGTTTAAGAGACCTCTGGGACAACATAAAGAGTAACAATATCCACATCATAGGGATACCAGAAGGAGAAGAGAGAGAGCAAGGTATTGAGAACCTAGTTGAAAAAATAATTACTGAAAACTTTCTTAACCCAGTGAAAGAAATAGACATGTAAGCCCAAGTAGAGAATTCCCTACAAGAGGAACCCAAACAAACCCACACCAAGACACATCGTGATTAAAATGCCAAAGGTTAAAGACAAAGAAAGAATTTTAAAAGAAGCAAGAGAAAAGCTTTTAGTTATTTACAAGGAAGCTCCTTTAAGACTGTCAACTGATTTCTCAGCAAAAATTTTGCAGGCCAGAAGAGATTGGCATGAAATATTCAAACAGATGAAAAACAATAACCTATAACCAAGACTACTCTACCTAGTAAGACTATCAATTAAAATGGAAGGTGAGAGAGCTCCCCAGAAAGAAAAAAGTTAAAAGAATTCATCACCAACAAGCCAGAATTACAAAAAATGTCAAGTGGACTTCCATAAAAAGATTAAGAGGAAAAACTCATAAATATAAATAATAAAATAGCAATAACTATGTGCCATTGATAATCACTTTAAATGTAAATGAATTGAATGGAGCAATCAAAACACATAAGGTAGCTAAATGGAGAAGAAAACAAGACCCATACATATGAGACCCACTTCAAACAAAATGAAACACACAGACTGCAAGTAAAGGGATGTAATTAAATATTGCTTGTAAATGGAAATTAAAAAATTCAGGTTAGCAATACTTATATCAAACAAAATAACTTTAAAACAAAGGCTATAATAAACACAAAGAAGGACATTACATAATGATAAAGGGATCAGTACAACACGAGGACATAACCTTAGTAAATATATATGCAATCAACAAAGGAACACATTCATATATAAAGCAACTATTGACTGACATAAAGGGAGAGATCGACAGTTATACACTCATAATAGAGAATTTTAACATTCTATTGACACCAATGGACAAATCTTCCAGACAGAAAATCAATGAGAAAGAACAGCAGCCTTAAATACAGTGCTAATGACATATTAGACTACATGAATTTAATTGACATTTTCAGTGTTTCACTCCAAACCAGCAGAATATACATTCTTCTCAAGCACACATGGAACATTTTCCAGAATAAATCAAGTGTTAGGACACAAAATAAGTCTCAATAAATTTAAGAAGACTAAAATCATATCAAGCATCTTTTTTGGTATGAAACTAGAAATCAACTACAAGAAAAAAAAACTGGAAAATACACAAACACATTGAGGTTAAACACCATGCTACTAAACAATGAAGGGGTTAACGGTGAAATCAAAGAAGAAACCAAAAGATACTTAGAGACAAATGAAAATGAAAATACAATGATTCAAAATCTATTGGACAGAGAAATCAGTCTTAAGAGGGAAATTCATAGTAATACAGCAAAATCAAAAAAAAATATCAAAGAAACATTTTTTAAAAAACTAGAAAAAGAAAAGCAAACAAAACACGAAGGGATAAGAAGGAAGAAAATAATAAAGATCAGAATAGAAATAAATGAAACAGTATAGAAAAAACAATACAAAAGATCAATAAAACCAAAAGCTGGTTCTTTGAAAGGATACACAAAATTGATAAATCTTTAACCAGACTCATCAAGAAAAAAAAAGAGGACCCAAAATTAATAAAATCAAAATGAAAGAGAAGTAACTACAGACCCCACAGAAATACATGGGATTATAAGAAAATACTACAAGCAATTATATGCTGACAAATTGGACAATTTAAACCAAATAGAAACATTACTAGAAACATACAATTTCCCAGGACTGAGTTAAGAAGAAACAGAAAATATAAACTGACCAATTAGCATCAACAAAATTGAATCAGTAATCAAAAACTTCGAAAAAACAAAAGTGCTGGACCAGATGGCTTCATAGGTGATTTAACCAAACATTCAAAGAATTAACACAGATTCTTCTCAAACTATTCTAAAAAATTTAAGAAGAAGGAAGCCTCGCTAACTCTGTTTATGAGGTCACCACTACCCTGATTCCAAAACCGGACAAAGGCAGTGTAAAGAAAGAAAACAATAGGCCGATATTTCTGATGAATATTGATGTAAAAATCTTCAACAAAATAGCAGCAAACCAAATTCCACAATACATTAAAAATATCATACATCATGATCAAGTTGGATTTATCCTTGGTATTCAAGATTGGTTTAATATCTGCAAATCAATTAATGTGATACACCACATTAACAAAATAAAAGATGAAAATCATATGATTATATGAATAAATGCAGAAAAAGTGTTCAACAAAAACCGGCATCCACTTATGATAAAAACTCTCAGCTAAGTGGTAATAGAGGGAACATACCTCAACATAATAAAGTCCACAGATGGCAGACCTACAGCTAACATCATACTCAATAGGAAAGGCTAAAAGCATTTTCCTTAAGATCAGGAACAAGACAAGGATGCCCACTTTCATCACTTCTATGGAGACGATATTAGAAGTCTTAGCTACGGCAATCAGACAAGACAAAGAAATGAAAGACATCCAAATTAGTAGGATGAATTAGAACCATCATTATTTGCAGATGACATGATATTAAATATAGAGAACACTAAATATTCCATAAAAAACTGTTAGAACTAATTAATGAATTCAGTAATGTAACAGGATACAAAATTAATATTCAGAAGTCAGTTGCATTTTTATATACTAATGATGAACTTTCAGAAATAAATTAAGAAAACAATTCCATTTACAATTGCATCAAAAACAGTAAAATACCTAGGAATCAAATTAACCAAGAAATTAAAAGTCTTGTTCTCATAAAATTATGGCATTGAAAAAAAAAAGAAATTGAAGAAGATACAAATAAATGGAAGAATATACCGTAGTCATGGGTCGGAAGAATCAACATCATTAAAATGGCCCTAATACCCAAAGTAATCTATAAATTCAATACAATCCCCATCAAAATACCAATGGCATTTTTTGAGAACTAGAACAAATAGTCTAAAAATTTTTATAGAACCATAAAAGATCCCAAATAGCCACAGTAATCTTGAAAAAGAACAACATTGGAAGTATCAAAATACCTGATGTCAAACAGTAGTGCAAGGCTACAGTAATCAAAACGGTATGGTAATGGCATAAAAATAGACACATAAATCAATGGAACAGAATAGAGAGTGCAGAAATAAATTCATATTATATACTAATTTAGTCTATGACAAAGAAGGCAAGGATATACAATGGAGTAAAGACAGTTTCTTCAAAAAATGGTTTTGAGAAAAATGGACAGATACATGTAAAAATAGGAAAAGAAACTGGATCACCTTCTTACACCATATAAAAAAATAAACTCAAAATGTATTAATGAATAAATGTAAGACCTGAAAGCATAATACTTTTCAAATAAAACATATGCAGTAAACTCTCTGATATTGCTATTAGTAATTTTTTTTCTGACATATCTCCTATAACAAGGGAAACAAAAGAAAAAATAAACAAATAGGACTATATCAAACTAAAAAGTTTTTGCACAGCAAAGAAAACCATCCACAAAATGAAAAGACAACTTACTTTATGGGAGAAAATATTTGCCTACAATACATCTGACAAGGGGTTAATATCCAAAATTTATGAAGAACTCATACAACTCAACAACAACAAAAAACAAACAATCCAATTAATTAATGAGCAGAGGACCTGAATAAGTATTTCTCCAGAGAGGACATACAGATGGCCAACAGACATATGAAAAGATGCTCAAGGTCACTAATCTTCAGAGAAATGAAAGTTAAAACCACAATGAGATACTACTTCACACCTGCCAGATTAGGTATCATCAATACATCAAAAGCAAATGTTGGTGAGGATATGGAGAAAAGGGAACCCTTGTACACTGTTAGTAGGGTTGCAAATTGGTACAGCTACTCTAGAAAACAGTTTGGAAGTTCCTCAAAAAAAATTAAAAATAGAACTACCTTTTGACCCAGCAATTGCATTTCTAGGTATTTATCTAAATTAAACCAAAACACTAGTTTGTAAAGATCTATGCACCCCTATGTTCATGGCAGCTCTATTCACAATAGCCAAAATATGGAAGCAACCTAAGTTCTCATTGATAGACAATTGGATAAAGAAGTAATTGTACCTATATACAGTGAAATATTACTCTGCCATAAAATATGAAATCTTACCATTTGCAACAACATGGATGGACTTAGAGGTTATTATGCTAAGTAAAATGTCAATAAAGATAAATACCATATGATCTCACTTATATACAGAATCCAAGGAAGAAAAGAAACAAACTAAATGAAAATAGACACACGGATACAGAGAACAAATTTATGATTCCCAGAGAGCATGGTGATTGGGGAGATAGGTGAAAAAGCTGAAGGGATGAAGAATTATGAATTAGTAGTTACAAAACAGTCACAGGAATGTAGAGTACAGCATTAAAAAATTTTAAGGAAATCCTGCCGTTTGAGTCAATATAGATGGATCTCAAGGACATTACACTAAGTGAAATAAGTCAGATAGAGAAAGATAAATATTGTGTGACCTCACTTATAAGTAAAATCTAAAAATAAAAGCAAACATATAGAAAGAGAGATGAGATTGGTTGTTACCAGAGGCAGGGGTCAGGAGGTGGGGTATTTATATGAAGGCTGTTAAAAATAGCAAACTTTCAGTTATAAAATAAATAACTTTTGGAGATGTAATGTGCAGCATGATGACTATAGCTAACAATACTATATTGTATATTTTAAAGTTATTAAGAGAATAGATCTTAAAAATTATTATCATAAGAAAAAGTTATAACTATGTGAGGTGATGGATGTTAACTAAACTTATCACGGTAATCATTTAGCAGTATATACATATATAAAAATCATTATCTTGTACTCCTTAAAATAATACAATGTTATAGTCAATTATATCTCAATAAAACTGGAAAAAATAAATATATTGAATGAATTAATGAGTAAATAAACACAGGTACAAATGAAATTAGGAAAATTGTGAAACTATTTTCTTTTTATAAGAGAAATTTTCTTCTCTTGTTGCATTAAAATGAAAAATTGTCTGATCTCAAGAACCTGATGAATCTTTACCAGCCTCTGTTTAGTGAACTCCTGTATAACCTTCAACACCAACTATATAACATCCTCCATGACCAACTCTTACCCCAATTTGAAATAGTAACTTTATCTCTGACCCCATGGTATATGCATATGCCTTGATTTTTAGTATTTATCACTCTATACCTAATAATGATAATTATTATTATTATAAACAATTATAATTATTAGTGGTAGTTGTATTAATTTACATGTGAGGCCCTCCAGAACAGAAATTGCCTTATTTATCTCTGTAGCCTCTAAGTCTAATGCAATGCCTGGCACACATAAGCTGCTTAATAAATATTTGATAAATTAATCAATGAATGAATCATTGAATAGATGAATTCATGAAACACTAAGCAAATAAAAGATGAAATCTTCTTCATGCAAGGCTCTTGTGCTACATAGAGCTTCCTGGATATCCAAAGGACCACCGCGCTAGGTACTGCCTCTTCAGATTTGCAAACATCAATTTCCTGGACTACCCACTGTACTGGTTTATTACATCCTATTATCAGTAGGACATACACACGAATTGTTTTTTCCAGAAGTAGGGATGGCTTGTAAGCAGTAATCAATAAGTTCAGCTGCTTAGACTGTAGTTTAGAACTGTAGGCCAAGTTCACAGCTTGGTTTTCATATAGGCTAGTTCATTTAATTTTGTAATCTGCCCATTGAATGCATCCCTTAACCCTAGCCAGGTAACTTGTGTGAGCCAGTTGTTATAATAAGCCATCACGTATGAGCCTGAAGAACTTGGTAAAGCCTACAGATAAAATTGTTCATCCTGCTGACAGTGTGTTAGAAGTTTCATCTTGGAACAGGATACCAAGCCTTCCTCACTAGGTCTCCTGGCTCCCTGCTTGTAGCAATTATAAAGACAGCTGCTTGAGATGACTGTGGGGCTGAGCATCCTTTGGAACCATTCTCAGCACAGGAGACTTCTCAGCTCAATTGCTACCAGTGCTCTGAAGTGAAGTGTTCAGTCACTGCGAAGCCCCTGGCCACAAGCAGTTTCTTTTGAACAAATCCATCAGTGGCCACTCTCATCTTCCTAACCGGCCTTGCAAATGATAATGTCTTACTCCTGGCTATTTCAAGATGGTAGAGATGTTATACTGCACTAGAAATTGTCACAGATATGAAATATATACCAAGGTTGAACTTGGCTGAAACAGGTAGGTAAGTCTAAAGGTTTCAAATATCTTTAAATGATCGTTTCCAGGGGACTTGTCTATCCCCAGCAGGAGACTATGTACATACCCCTCACTAGGAGGAAAATGAACACAGTACCAACTCCAAATGGCAACGAATACAAAACAAATAGATTTTGAAAATGAAAATCACTCCCTTAACATAAAAAGAACCATAATGCCAGTAGCACAATATTCTTGACAATCTTTAGACTAACCAGCAGCAACATGAATAAATGGAATGCTGTGCTATCTTGTCAGCTTGTAACTCAGTCATCTACCAGCACTTAAGGTCATTAAAGCTTTGTCAGTCCACAATAGCTAAGAAATTAGAAAGACATTAATGCTTGGAGAAAAAAAAAACGTAGATCCAGTTCCCTGTGGTTCTTCTCCAAGCTGAAGAACCCAGCAGAATGTGGGCATCTCAAAGATGAATGTAAGTCAAGCTCACTTAGAAGTGCAGCCCCAAACAGCTCAGGTTTCTTTCAAATCCTATCTTCTCTACTCAGTGGTATGAATGACTGGAACCTAGAAACATTGTGGGCCTTCCCCAGAAGGGAATAAACTACCCTGTAACAATATATACTAATTAAATTCAACTTGATAAGGTTAGGTTCCAATGTGACTTAATTCATATTGTATTTTGTTATTGATTTGTGGCAGAGTTCTCTTTACAGCTAGCACATTTTGAAGTGTCACCCACAAATAGGAAAACATGCAAATGAAATGTCTTCTAAAGTAATGCATTTCCACGGTAGAATTCTCTATGACAATTAAAGATGACAAGTATGTGGACTTTGTTAGTCTATGGAAATGTGTGTACACAATAATGTTAAGTGAAACAGTGTATACTTGCAGAAACCTAGTTTGTTCTTCATCAAATATCATAAGTGAACTTGAAGTGACACAGATAGAACTGAATGCACATTAGGTTTTGAGTCTTTTTTTTTAGTAGAGTAGTTTAAGCTCACAATAAAAATAAAAGAGGTTAAGAAATATTTGCTGTGGTTCCAAAGCTGTGAGGTAGTAAAGCACTTACTGAAATCCAAGTCAATCAGCTCCAGAAAGTGAACAGATAGTGGAAGGATGACATAGTGACACAGCAAACAATGTGACTTGCCTAGAAACACAATACTGAGACAGTGATGGGCTCAAGCAGAATTTGAATGACACTGTAGATTAGCTTGACACTTTCAGGCAGTATGCCTTCCCTAGAATTAAGGGGGACAATTTACTTTTCATATGCCTGCACTTCAAATCATACCAAGGGTTTTTTTTCCAAATGGACCTAAGGAGGAACCACAGTTGTTAGAGAAATGTCAGGCCAAAAAACAAGGCCTTAGTTTTGTATCTTGGCAAGGAAATGGAGGTCCTACTGGAGAGCCTGGACACCCAAGCAACCAGGAGGGCCAGATCTTATAGCAACAATGCAGCAACAATGCAAACACTGCCTACCTAGACGCCCTCACAGGTAGGCGGGGGCAGCGATTACAAAGCCATGGTTACACTGGGACAGATCTGTCCTCTCTCCAAGTAACTTGGCCAAACTTATGGCTGTGCCTGTGCAGAAGCCATGCAGCACTTGCTTATTTGTTTTGCTCTTATTTTCCCTTCCTTTGGGCCTTTGTTCTATTCTGTACCTTTATCAGAAGAGAAAAGGAAGAAGAAATACAGTTTCCATGGTTGGGCTGCAGCTGTCCCTCCCCCAGTTTCACATTAGCATCAGCACCATGTGGAATTTTGGACTATTTGAATAAGTTGGTATAGCAGTAAGGTGTGTGTGGTTTTTCCAGGGCAGGACCTACTATATTCTCTAAGCATTTTATCTAAAGGTTGGATTTTGCTAGTTAAAAGGAGATTTTAATGATATAGGTTGGTTTATGTCAAATTTGCATACCCTTTCCCTTGTTTGTAGCTTAGATTATCTGTGCCTTTATTTTCTTCTCACTTTTCCTAATACTTTAAGGTGGCTGTGCTCTGCTTTAATGAGAAGCCACTAAAACAGACACGTCAAGAAGTCTCTCAGAATTAATGTGCTGTAGGTGTTAAGTTCACACCTCATAGGTAACTGTAAAATTGCCTAGAAGAACTTATGTATGCCATCTCAGAGTAGTGTTTGTAGACTTTGTAAACTTACAGGATAAATTAGAGGCACTATTGTCAAAAAAAAAAGCATCTTCAGTGATGATGCCAACAATGAAGTCTCCAGAGAGGGGAAAGAATTGAGATTTCTAGCAGCTTTAGGAGGAAAAGGAAGCCGATATAATCTCTTTGCTACGTCCATGTATAATGGCTTTCTGCAACAATTTTCTCAGAAATAAAACTCCTCTCCACTGACTGATCAACACAACATAAAAATTCATCCAAGGGAGGTCTCTGAAAAAATGCTCAAAGGTACTGCAGTTGAGATCTTGACAGTGCTGCGCTCTCACATTCAGTTTCACAGTATGTGACTGGGGAAGAAGGAGCCTCACCAAGTTCTTTATTTTATAGACTGAATTCAGTGAGTGGTTGATCTAAACCAATCCAAAGACAGAAACAAAAACGAAAAAGGAAACACAGCCTCTTGTAATGAATGTTGATGCATTGCTTATTGAAGCCTCTGAACCAGGTGATAAAAGTGATGGACTCAGTCCAAGGGGCCAATGACAGGAGAAATCACCTAGAATAAGTATCTGGCTGGCATCACAAAAACAGCCTGTTGGGGGAGGCATTCTTGACAATTAACTTGGCATAGCAGCTGACTTCAAATTGAGAACACTTTGTTCTATTTTGCTGACATGTAGACTAATGCAATCCCATCCAAGCAGATCTTTGCAAAAGATGGAGACTTCTAACAGGAGACAACACCAGCAAAAGCTTAACCTAGAAAATGTAGTAAAAGTTTATTGGGTACTTATTATGTGCCAAGTACTGGCAAAAAAAAAAAAGAGCATATTAAGAACCAGTAAATAAAAAGAATTTAATTAAAAGATTGTTTACAAAAGTATGAGCAGAATTAGGGTGACCAACAAAAGATTATGAAACACCCTGGTGGTAGCATCAGGTAGGAACCCTTATCACCCCTAGTCTGGGAGAACAAAAGAACGGTGGCTAAAATAAGCTGTGCGTAGCCATGAGGAGAGGGATATAGCCAACTTGCAGCAATAAGGCAAGAAGAAAGCAAGGTGAGTAAATACAATGCGCTCACTCTCCTCCTGATCTTCAGTCTCTGGTTAGTGCCTCCCATGGGTCCAATCCAACCAGAAGCCAGAGGGGATGGCAACCCATTAATGCAATCCATTAAGATATACCTCCTGGTAACAGAGCATGGTAGAAAAGGGTGGAAGAATGGATCTGAAGAAGCAGGCAGAGAATATCCAGCACACCTTCATTTTACAAGTAAACAAAATGAGGCAAAATAACTTGCCCAGCAAAGGAGTAGTGGAACAGAGTTAAAACTAGAGCTATATGATTCCAGAGCCCATCCTAAATTACTCTATCAGATTCTTCATTTCTGGGCTCATCTACCTTTCCTATCTCATCACCTACCAGTTTCCTCTACAGATATTCTATGCTCCTAACAGTGGGTCTCCCATTTTCAGACCATATGCTTTTGCAAATTCTATTTCCAACAAAACTGTCATTGTCATTCTGCCAAGAAGTCTTCTCTAGTTAAAAAACATGCTGTAGACCCTCCCTCTCCTGAAGCCCTAGAGTGCATTGTCTGAACTGTTCTAGTAGACTGTGACATCCTTCAAGGCAACCCCTCTATCTAGCCCAGTGCTAGACAGATATTAATTAAGTAGGTTTGCAGGATGAATTGTCAAGATGGACAAAGGAAAGAGTAAAATTATCTCAAACTGAAACTAAATGAGTTGGAAAAATCACTGAAAAAATGTAGGTATATAAAAACTCTCAACATTGTTTTAGGCTTCAGTATTTTATTTATACCCCAAACATAATCTATCATAACTTTACTTTTCTGGATTTAATTGAAAAACACCAATGATATTTCCAAAATCATCTTCCAGAAAAAAGAACTTAAAAATACATAAAAACGTGTATATAGGGACATTCATTTTCACTTTTGCCTTGGCTTCAATAAGGCTTGGAACAGCACTGTTGGATTTTGTGCTTAAAATTTATATATATATAGTGACATTGGTTAACGAAATTTAGTAAGTTTTAGCTATACACTTTAACAGTAAGGCATATATATATGTGTATATATATTTATGTATACACATATATATACATACATATATATATACATACATACATATATACATATATATATATATATATATATATATATATTTACACTGTGTGTTTACCTCCCATAGTTAGATTTCTTTCTGTCACCACATATTTAACCCTTTTTACCCCATCTACTTCCCCCCACCTCCCCCACCCCCTACGCTCTGGTAAACACTAGTCTATAATCTATATCCGTGAGTCTCTGTTTGTCCTATTCATTTGCTCTTTTAGGTTTATATTCTATATATGTGATATCATATGATTTTCAACTTTTTCAGTCTGGCTTATTTTGCTTAGCATGATTATCTCAAGGTCCATCCATGTTGTCACAAATGGCAGTATTTCATCTATTCTTATGGCTCAGTAATATTCCATTGTATATATGTAGCACAGCTTCTTTAGCCAATCATCTATCATAGATCACTTCAGTTACTTCCATGTCCTGGCCACTGTGAATAATGATGCTATGAACATCGGTGTGCAAATATCTTTTCAGATATGGGTTTTCAAGTCTTTGGGGTAAATGCCCAGTAGAGAGATCATATGGTAAATCAATTCTTAGTTTTCTGAGGAAACTCCATACTGTTTTCCATAGTGGCTATAACAATTTGCAGTCCCACCAGCAGTGTATGAGGGTTCCTTTTTCTCCATATTCTCTCCAACATTTGTTATTACTTGTCCTGTTGATTATAACTATTCTGGCAGGTGTGAGATGGTATCTCATTATGGTTTTGATTTGTATTTCTCTAATTGCTAGTGATGTTGAGCATATTTTCAAATATTTTATAGCCATTTGTATGACCTCTATGAAAAAGTGTCTGTTCAGGTCCTCAGTCCATTTTTCGATTGGATTGTTTGTTTTGTTGTTGTTGTTGTTGTTGTTGTTGTTGTTGTTTGGTTGTATGAGTTCTTTGTATATTTTAGATATTATGCCCTTATCGGAGGCATTGCTTGCAAATATATTTTACCATTGGGATGGTTTTCTCTTTACTTTGTTGAAGATTTCTTTTGCTGAGCAGAAGATTTTTAATTTGATGTAGTCTCATTTATTTATTTTTGTTTTTACTTCCCTTGCTTTTGAGGTCAAATTTATGAACTCCTCTTTGTGTCAAAGGTCCGTGAGTTTTGTTCCTATGTTTTCTTCTATTTATTTTATTGAATCAGGTATTATATTCAGGTCCTTAATCTATTTTGAGTTAATTTTGGTGTGTGATGATAGACAACAGTCTAGTTTCATTCTTTTGCAGGTAGCTTTTCAGTTTTCCCAGCACCATTTATTTAAGTTTTCTTTTCTCCACTGTATGTTTTGGCTTTTTTTGTTGAAAATTATTTGCCCATAAAAATATGGGTTTACTTCTGGACTCTAGATTCTATTCCACTGGTCTGTGTGTCTGTTTTGCAGCCAATACCATGTCGTTTTGATTATTGTCGCTTTGTAGTATAATTTGAAGGTAGGCAGAGTGATGCCTCCAGCCTTGTTCTTTTTTCTCAAGATGGCTTTGGCAATTCGTGATCTTTTGTGCTTCCATAGAAATCTGATGATTTCTTGTTCTATTTCTTTAAAAAATGCCAATGGGATTAAATTTGTATAATGCTTTAGGTAATTAGGTCGTTTAAACTATGTCAATTTTTCCAATCCAAGAACATGGAATATCTTTCCATTTCTTTGTATCTTCTATTTCTTTTAATAGTGTCTTGTAGTTTTCATTATATAGTTTCTTCACATGTTTTGTTAGATTTATTCCTAGGTATTTTATTCTTTTCATTGCAATTGCAAAAATAATTATTTTTCCACTTATTTTTCTAACACTTCATTATTACAGTATAGGAACATTATGGATTTTTGAACATTGGCTTTGTATCCAGGGATTTTACTGTATTTGCTTATTGTTTCTAGTAATGTTCTTGTGGAGTCTTTGGGGTTTTCGATATAGAGCATCATGACATCCTCAAATAGTGACAGTTTGCTACTTCGTTTCCTATTTGGATGCCTTTTATTTCTCTTTCTTGTATGATTGCACTCCCTAGGACCACCAATGTTATATTGAATAACAGTGGCAATAGTGGACTGCCTTGTCTTGGTCCTGATTTTAGAGGGAAGGTTTTTAGTGTTTCACCATTAAGTATAATGTTGGCTGAGGGTTTGTCTATATGGCCTTTATTATGTTAAGGTACTTTCCTTCTATACTGATTTTTTTAAGCGTTTTGGTTATAATTAGATGCTGTATCTTGCCAAAGGCTTTTTCTGCATCTATTGACATAATCATATGATTCTTATTTTTTAAATTTGTTTACGTGGTGTATCACATGATCTGATTTACATATGTTGTACCATCCCTGTGCCTCTGGGATGAAGCTCAATTTATCATGGTGTATAATCTTTTTAATATGTTGCTGTATTTGGTTCACTAGTATCTTATTTAGAATTTTTGCATCTGTGTTCATGAGAGATATTGGTCTGTAGTTTTCTTTTTTGTGTGTTATCTTTATCAAGTTTTGGTATCAGAGTAATATTAGCCTCATAAAATGAGTTGGGAAGTAGTGTTTTCTGTTCGATTTCTTGGAGTGTTTGAGGAGAATAGGTAATAAATCTTCTTTGAATATTTGGTAGAATTCTCTGGTGAAGCCATATAGCCCTGAACTTTTACTTTTTCATAGGTTTTTGATGATTGTTTCCATTTCTATACTGGTGATTGGTTTATTTAGATTTTCCAGTTCTTCTTGATTCAGTCTAGTAAGATTGTATTGTTCTAGGTACTGGTTCATTTCTTTTAGGTTATTAAGTTTGGTGTTATATACTTTTTCATAGTATTCTTGTATGATCCTTTGTATTTCTATGATATCAGTCATAATTTTCTGTATTTCATTCCTGGTTTTGTTTATTTGTGTCCTTTTTCTTTTTTCTTTAATGAGTCTAGCCAGTGGTTTGTCAATTTTATTAACCTTCTCAAAGAATCAGCAATTTGTTGCATTTATTTTTTCTACTGTTTGTGTGTGTGTGTGTGTGTTTTCAATTTCATTTATTTCTGCTCTAATTTTTATGATTTCTTTCCTTCTGCTTACTTTAGGCCTCTTTTGTTCATCCTTTTCTAGTTTTTTAAGATGAAGCATTAAGTTGTTTATTTGGGCTCATTCTTGTTTTTTTAAAAAGACCTGTAATGATATGAACTTTCCTCTTAGGACTGCTTTTGCTTTGTTTCAAAAGTTTTGATATGTTGTACTATCATTATCATTCATTTCCAAGTATCTTTGATATCTCTTTCTATTTCTTCTCTGACCCAGTTATTCTTCAGTAGCATGTTGTTTAATCTCCATGTATTTGTGGTTCTTCCTGATTTCTTTTTGCAGTTGATCTCCAGCTTCAAAGCATTATGGTCAGAGAATATGGTTGGTATGATTTCAACCCTCTTATGTTTGTTGAGGCTATCTCTGTGCCCCAGTATGTGAATATTCTTCAATCCTGAGAATACTCTATGTGCACTAGAGAAGAATGTATGAGCAGCTATTTTGAGATGAAAGGCTCTGTAAATATCAATTATGTTCACTTGGTCTAATGTATTATTTAAGGATGTTATTTCCTTATTGATTTTCTGTTTGGATGATCTGTCCATATCCAACAGCGGGGTATTTAGGTCCCCTACTATGAAAGTGTTTTGATCTGTGTTTCCCTTTAGTTCTGTTAGTAATTTCTTTATTCAAGGCTCCTTGATCAGGAGCATAGATATTAATAAGTGTTGTATCTTCTTGGTGCATGATTCCCTTTATCACTATGAATTGTTCCTCAGTATCTTTATCTTTTTTATTTTGAAGAATATTTCATTTGATATTAGCACTGCTACTCCCACTTTTATCTGAATGCCATTTGCTTAAAATATCATTTTCCACCCTTTCACTTTGAGTCTTTGGAGCTATTTGTCTTTGGAGCTATTTGTCTCCTGGAGGCAGCATATGGTTGGGTTTTGTTTCTTGATTTATTCTGCAACTCTGTGCCTTTTTATTGGTGAGTTCTGTCTGCTTACATTTAGGGTGATTATTGAAATATGAGGTGTTCTTTAGCCATTTTATCTTTTGCTTTCTGGTAGCTTGGTGTTTCCATTGCTTCCTTGTCCATGTTTTTCTATTTTCTTTATTTTTATTGGGTTTTGTGTGTTTTCCCTCTGGTCTTCTTGTTTTATGTAATATACTTCAACTCTGAATCTTTGGCTTATGGTTACCACTACAAACATGTAAAGAATAGGTATATATATACAGTCATCCATCTTCTTCTGTTTGTGCCTTATCTATATTCCCCTTTGTGAATTTGGATCTTTGAATCCTCCTCTTTTCAGTCATTGTTGTCTCATTTTGTCCCTATGTATGCTGAACATTCACTACTATCTTGCTATAGCATTCTCTTCTTATTGTTTAAGCTTATAATGCCCTGTTCTTAGTAAGGGTTGCACTCCCCTGATTCTATCTGCCTGATAGTCACCTTACTCCCAATTATGTTTTTTATTTTGTCATTTTGTTTTAGGTGAGCCGACCCCTTTTATTATTTTCTATAGTGCAGGCCTCATAGTGTAGAATTCCCTCATTTTTTTATATATCTGAAAAGGTCTTTATTTTCCCTTCACATCTAAAGGAGAGCTTAGCTGGATACATTATTCTAGGCTAGTAATTCCTTTCACTTGATAGTTTAAATATTTGATTCCATTTCTTTCTGGCTTGTAAGGTTTGTGTTGGAAAGTACGAGGACAATCTAATGAATTTTCCTTTATAGGTTACCATTTTCTTCTCCCCGACTGCCCTGAGAATTCTGTCTTTATTGTTGATTTTTGATCATTTTAATACAATGTGTCTTGGTGAAGGCCTTTTTGTGTTGAAATAACTGGGTGTTCTGTTGACTTTTTGAATTCCAAGCTCCAGCTCATTCCTTAGATTTGAGAAATTCTCGTCAACTATTTGTCTGAAAATGCTTTCTAATCCCTGCTCCTTTACCTCTCCTTCAATAATGCCCATTATTCTCATGTTTCCTCTCTTGATGGTATCAACTAGTTCTTGTATTTCTCTCATTATTTTTCATTCTTCAGTTTCTCTCTTCTTCCTTTTGATTTATTTCTAAATTTCTGTCTTTGATATTACTGATCCTTTCCTCCACTGGTCGACCATTTCCGAAGCTTGGTATTTCATTTCTCAACTCTTGCCGTGTTTGTTTGTTTTTCTATCTCCAGAAGATCTATTCTGTTATTTTTGAAGGTTTCAATCTCCTTGCTCTTCTCATCAATTTTTTTTTCAGTTCCTAAATTTGTTGATATTTCTCATTTGGAACTCACTGAGTTTTTCCAGAAGTACCATCCTGAATTCTCTGTCAATTAAGTTGCATATTTCTATGTCTTTAAGCTTATTTTCTGGAGATTTTTTTCTCTTTCTTTCTGAGATGCCTTGTCACTTTGGTTGTTCATGGTGTTTAGTGGACCTTTTCTCCACCTGGGCATTGATGGAAGTGTATTCAGCTTTTTGTTGTTCAGAAATATTTATTATATAAAGGTTTCTCTTTAGTCTGTTGCAAAAAAAAGGCGCTTTTCTTTTGGTTTTCAGTATGTGGTGTCTAAATCTATTGGATCCCTGCTTCATATAAAGCCTTAATAATGCCTTTTTTTTCTTATGGATGTTTAATTGTGCTCACTACTCTCAGTGTTAGCGATAATTTCAGTAGATTTTGCTCAGACTCCCGTGGGGCTACTCAGTGTTCAGTTTCAGAGGGTATAAGGAAGGGACCCTCAAGATTGGGAGTTGTAGGCTGAAGCTCAGTGAAAATCAACTGTTGTTTCTCTACCATCCAGCTTCTCTATTTTCTGTCCTGATGACTGGACCCTGCTGCCGGCTGCATGGGGCTCATAGCTCTCTGAGGCAGGGCAATTCAGGGAACTCGCACACCTTCTCCCTTCCTCCTCCTCCTACAGGGAGCTCTAGCAGCTGCGAGAAGCAGCTTCTTTATTTCTCCTAGTCCACCGCCGAACACCTGGGGTTTGGACCTATGGTAGCTTTTATGCGCAGTTCTCACGCTCAGACGTGCTGGTGTGTAGTTTAGGTGTTTTTTGTTGAGTTTTAGAGATTCAGCTTATATTTGTTTCAAGGGGAGAGATTTTACGATGTCTCTTACTCTGCCACTTTTCTCCAAATCTCTGTACTTAAACTTTTGATATTTTGTTCATTGCAGAAATATTTCCTTAATTTAGATATTAAAAATACTGCCTTAAAATGTGAGAGTTTTGGCACTCCCTTAAATTTGCATTAGCAGCAAGTGCCTAAATGGCTTCATCCTAGCCCAGCCTTCAGACCAAGGTAATAGCTATGGGACTGGAGGAGAGTGAATTCATTAGGGCTATTGAGGAGCAGAATATCATGGAAGTAATATTCTGGTCTATTATTCTTTTCGAATCATTTAGTAAAAGAAGCTTTCCAAATCAATCATCAGCCTATCCCATTAGATCAGGGAATTTAAAGTATGTCCCAAACATAGGGACCAATAGAGTAAAATTATTTCATTCAGAATTTCTTGCCTTTATATAAGGTAAATGATTTACACATGGGGAAACTTAAATCCAAGCATTAAACTGCTGGGGAGATATCTTTTCTTCTCCTTTTCTGATGAGTACCTTCTGGTGCTGAGAATGGTTCAGAAACCACCTGCTGCAGGGTCCAAAACAAAGAGCACAGAGGAAGTTTTCACTCACCCACCCCCAATCTGGAAACCCCTCAGAGACCAGAGGAGTGGTTTTATTCTGTGTTACATATTGGTTTGATTTCAAATCTGCTTGTTTATGATGTAAGTAAAGTTGTTTTAATACATTTGTTTATAACAAAAACAAAACAAAAAAAAGGTTGTTTTTAGAAGTAAAGTTGTTTTCGTATAAGTCTGAAGTAAGTTGTGTCAGGATGTCATCATTCTACATCTGTTGGCATTGATAAGCAGCCCAGCAGCTCAGGGGCTCTGCTGAAGGTTTATCAGTAAGAACATGTAGAGAAACAACCACAGCAAGGGGACATTTAGACAGTAAATACTGAGAGTATGTGAGGGATAGTCGAAAGTTTAGTTTTGGGCAAAGTGACACTCTGCTGACCCAAATAGCTCTTCGAAAATCTGAAGACACTTGTTCGTGCCATGGCCAAAGGGCTCTGGTTGGCAGTGGTGCTAAACCTTTCCACAATCCCTGGAGTGATAACCC
The DNA here is from genome assembly GCA_004027375.1 of Macroglossus sobrinus. Classification (NCBI taxonomy): domain Eukaryota; kingdom Metazoa; phylum Chordata; class Mammalia; order Chiroptera; family Pteropodidae; genus Macroglossus; species Macroglossus sobrinus. The sequence goes on along the minus strand of PVKZ01001829.1, from coordinate 25,780 downwards.
TCAGAACAGCCTAGCCTATCCATCAGTACCAGCATCTTCATACCCTAGCAACATGCTCTAGCAACAAGGGATTTCCCTTTTGTGCTGGCATCTGGAAGTCAGCTCTCAGTTGATTAAACCATCTCTCCTGAGAAACCAAATTTGTATAAAAGGTACACCTCTAAATTTGGAATTTATTCCTTTTATTTCCCTTTGCCTAGAACAATAGTGATTAATCTGTCATTTGTTTGGAGTATGTCATTTATTTGGCATATTAAGAAATATTATCTTCCATGCTATCAGCTTGTCAAATTATTATAATTCCCACAGGGAATCTGTGCTAAATAAATTGCTGGCAAAGACAGAATCAATCTCTGAGTATGACTTTGTGACCTTCCCAAAACAAAAACAAAACATTCTGGTTATTTTAAAATGTTATAAAGCTGTTTAATTAGATTAAGAAACACCACCAAAGTTGATCTAAAAAAATCAGTGTAAGGAATCCACTAGTACCTTATCAAAATATAATAAATTACATATACAGACGTACACACACACTCACTGATATTAATCATAAAAATTGAAAACAACCTAATTTTTCCCAAATAGGGAAGAAGTTAAATAAATTATAGATTTTCACTTGATGGACATTCATAGAGTCATTAAAAATGATGGCCATGAAGACTAAGTAGCACCCTGGAAATAGGTTCAGTAAAGAAACACAGTAGAAAAAATAACATATATTGTTATAATTATCTAGAATTTACTTAAGAAAATAGACTGGAAATAAACAAACTATTCATTCAACAAATACTTATTGTGTGTGCAAGATATAGAGATATGCATATGGTTTAGGAGGTATATTGTATAAGATACTAAGATGGCCACTACTTGTTAACCAGGGTGTGGTACTAGGTGATGTGTTGTGCTAATGGCCAACTTCTGTTTCTGTAATCTGCTTGCTTGTTCTAGGCTTTATAACTGTCTCACTCTAAAACCCCAAGGCTGATCTCCCCTAACCCTGCTCCGTAGAGAGTCATTCACCGACTGGCTAATAAAGGCTCATAATTCATCTTAATTGGCTCTGTGGGTCTTAGAATTGATCATGCTCTAACAGTAAGAGGATTGACCCTGGTTGAATCCCAGATCTGTCTGACCTTAAAGCTTGTTCTTAGAAAGCAAACTTCTATATTGATAACCTTAAAATTATAACATGTAAATAAGCAACTCTTGCTCACGACCACCATTGAAACTGATCCCCCTCCACGGTTCCAGTGACTTATGTTTTTGCCAGCACAGATTCATGACCCCTCAGGGAGACTTCTTCTATTCTGGTCTTATAGGCCATCTGATTTAGAGAAGCTTGATTTGCTTTCTCTGTAGGGAGTGAATGACTTGCCTGGAGCTAACATTTTCTTAAATTCTTTTCCTGTCTCTTTTTCTTGTTTCCTAAGCCTTACTTTTTCTCTGAGGATAATTTTGTTGTTGGTTTTTCCTTATGAAAATTATTAAAAAGCTTTCTCTCCTGTTTTGAAGTTCTACTTGTCAATCTTTACTTTGGTTGTAATTAATGAAAGAATTTTTCAAATTATGAAAGTAAATATAAGTTTGAAGAAAAACTGAAAAAGAAGGCAAAGAAAAAAAAAGACAAGAGAATCCCATCACCCTGGTACAACTGCTGTTATCAACTTGACAGAGAAGCCCAAGCTCTTAAGTCAGACTGAGCATGTTTGGATTTCCAGCTTTGTATTTATTAGCTCTCTTAATTAACCTTTCTCACCTTCTACATAGGTTCTGATCCCAATTTCCAGTGTGTGTCTGTTGTGGGAAGGGGTTCCCCTCACACCACTCAATTCTCTAGCACAGTCTCAAAACACCAGCTGGGTGTCCTACAATTCTGACACTATCTACTGAGAGATAGCATCAGATATCTGGTTAAGGGTTCAGTCCTACAAGTGTTGTGGTGCAATAAATTCTAAGACCCATGGAGCCAATTAAAATAAATTATGAGCCTTTATTAGCCGGTTGGTGACTGACTCTCTACCAAGCAGGATTAGAGGAGATCAGCCCTGGGGTTTTAGAGTGAGGCAGTTATAAAGCCTAGAACAAGCAAGCAGATTACAGAAGCAGAGGTTGGACATTAGCACAATACATCACCTAGTACCACACCCTGGTTTACAAGTAGTGGATTACAGAAGCAGACATTGGCCATCTTCATATCTTATACAATACACCTCCTAAACCACACCCAAGCAAGTAGGACAACTTCTGGTATCTAAAGATATTTCTTCCCTGTAACTGACTTAGCTAGTTGGCTCACTTGAAAATTTTCCACCCTTAACATTACCAGCTACATGATTTTAATCAAGTCCCTTAACCTCGCTGGGCCTTGTTTTCCTCATTCATAACCCAATCTCCCTTACACAGTTGTCATAAGCATCTTAACTAGGCTTAATAAAATATGTAAAGTCTTTAGAACAGAGTCTTGCACATAGCAAGTGCTCAGTAAATACTAAGTTATTATTTCCAAGCAGTTTCTCACATAATATGTTTTCACATAATTTGATGTGGAAATTCATACTTTTGAGCAAATATTTGTTGTCTCCAGATATTCTCTTTATCATCATCATCATCATCATCATCATCATCATCGAGCTTCAAAACAAATGTGGTTGGTAAGCAATGGTCATGGGATCATAGTCTTGAAATTGCAGGGGAGAACCATGACCCTACCTTTTTCATGCCCTGTGAAATAGAAAAAGTAAAGCAATAGGGAGAGAGAGAGAGAGAGAGAGAGAGAGAGAGAGAGAGAGAGAGAGAGAGAGAGAGAGAGAGAGACTTCTACATTTGGGGTTAATGTAAACATGAAGAAGTACAATATAAGAATAAAACTGACATCTTTTAGTTAGAGTGAGTGAGGAGGCAGTGGGAAGAGTTCAGATCTTCTCCACTTCTGTTAATACTTCTTGGAAAACAAAAATAGGCCATTATATACTTGGGAGAGGCACATACCCAAAAGAGTGAAATCTTGCAGGGGAGCATGAGTAACAAATGAGAAAGTCTTTGTGCTTTCTCTCAGCTGAGGGTCACCTAACAACAGGCTGTTAGTTAAGTTTCATGATTAAGGATATGGACTTGGTAACTGGACTTTCAGGGTTTCAACCTCTCTGCCAGTTATAGGATGGAGGACCTTAGACAAGACATTTAATATCTGTTTCTCCATTTCCTCACCTTTTTAAATGAGAATGATAATAACAGTACCTGTTTCATCTTGTATTGAATGAGTTAATAACATCTTAAGTGCCTAACACAGTTCCCAGCACTGAGTAAGCACTCGGTTATTGGTAGATATTAGCATTGTTATCAAGGCACACCAATGATCACAAAGCAATTTTGTTTAGTTTGAGAAATAGAAAATTTTGTACTCAACTGCTTTTAAAATTATGAGTTGAAGTCATAAATACTATTTACAAATCATTAAAAGACTTCCTTCCACTTTATATTATGAATATATCAGTGGTAGGAGATGGAAGAGAGGAAGATGAGACATAGGATGAAGGTTAGAGGACATGCTGAAAGATAATGAACTGAGAGAAGAAAGGAAGGAAGAGACAGGGCCAGAAGCAGAGAAGATCAAACCAGTCCAAAGAGTGAATTAAGGGAAAAGACAAGATGGGCAGCTGAGAGGAGAGGGAGATAGGCAAACAGCTCCAGAATGGGCAGGTGTTAGGTATATAAGTTACCATCACCTGCTGTTCTCCTGAACTTTGGCCTTCAGAGGAAGTTGTCACCAGCTTTTGAGATGCATTGCTTTTTAGGTTCTTGGAAGCAGTTTTTCTGCCTTTTTCTTTTCTATACCTCAAAGCTTCTTTCTGAAGTAATTTTTTTTCATGAAAGGATGGGGCTTTTATACCTACACACAAGTGAAGGGATGGCTTGGGGTTTAGACATATGCTTTGAAAGGAGAAAAATCGGCCAGCAAGTTAACCATCTCTATCTGGAAGTCCCTTGGCTATGGGAGCTGTAAGAATGACTCATATCTGTTTTTGGAGGCTGCCTAATACAAATGAGTTCAAAAAGCTACATTGAGAAAAGTATGGCCCCTTGGTTCTTCTTTGCGTGGGAACAAAGTCAGGTGGCTCCACGGGTCAGAGGTGCCTCCCCTCTGCCTCTGAGACTCAAGCCAGAGTATTTCAAAATAACTGGCCACCAAGGAATATGAAGGAGTTGGATGTTTAGTGATTTATGCCTTCTACCTTTTTGAGGTTCGAGTATGTGGTGGGGTAAGGGTAGGGGTACAGTGGGTTTTAATGGGCTGCTAATCTCCCCTATGTTTGTTCTACTAGTCGAAAGGTAGCCGGGACTTTAGGTGTTCACGAACCTCTTCCTAAATCTGCAACACTGAGGCTAACAATCTAGCTCAGGGTCCAATAAACTTTTCAGGTAAAGAGCCAGCTAGTAGGTTTGAGATCCATAGAGGCTCTTTCAGAGTTAATCAACTGCACTGTTGTGGTGCAAAAGTAGCCATAGACAATATATAAGTGAATGACCTTGGTTGTGTTCCAATAAAACTATATTTGTGGTCACTGACATTTTCAGTTACATAATTATCACAAAATAGTATTCTTTTGATTTTTCCCAACCATTTAGAAATGTAAGAACCATTCTTGGCTCAAAAAACAGGTGTACAAACACAGGTGGTATACCAAATATGACCCATGGACCATATTTTGCTGACCCCTGGTTGACATACAAAGTTAAAAACCTGGACTTGGAAAGGAGATTAGATACAGTAAAGGGTGATGTTCCTGAGATCCTAGACCTCACTTCTATGTAAGGAAACATTTCCTCTAGAGCCATTTCACTGTAAAAAGAGGAATCCCCAAGCCCTCACCAGATAAAATGAATTTTTCATTGCCTATGTCAGATAACTAAACAGTTAAAAATTACTATCAAAGAAATATCACCCCTGCCTTCTAATTCTAATTCTTGACTCTATTTTTAAAGGTTAATGAAACTGAGGAATGAATGAGGTAAGTTTCATTCATCAACAGAAAAATCAGGGACTTTTAGACAGAAACAACTCACTGAATAGAACTGAAGAAATTTGAACCAATTTAAAGAACTAACCAATGGGAAAATTCCCCCAAAGCTCCAGCAGCTAACGTGTTTAAAGATGCACATAACTTTCCTATATGACATACGCACTGTCTCAGTACAGCCATCAAATGTTTGAGTTATCCTGTACAAGTAGATGTACATAGATACCCCACCCTCCAACCAACTCCAGGGACCCCAAGTTACAAACCATGAACTAAATCCAAATCTCTTACATAATATAGAGAAAACTAAAGCTCATTAAAGGGAAATTTCTTACATAAGGGTACATGCTTTGTCTTGGGGTTTTGGAGGCAAACACTTGGTTTAAACTCCTAAAGACAAAGGTCAGCCCCAGGTACTGCTGAAGTTGGAGAAGAATATGCCCTCAATGGACAAGAATTTTTTTCCCTAGATACCAGAATTTCCAAAAGGGATTGTGAGTAGGAGTGGTTTCAGACAAAGGATAGGGTGGACCAGTTAAAAACAAAACAAAACAAAACAAAAGGTACTTGCCATTCTTTTGGAAGCCTATGAAGAGTGCCCACTGTGGTCATGAAGAGCATTAAGTATGCTTTATATACCTTATCTTCTTTAGGTCCACAAAGTTACTCTACGTACAAGATAGTAAGAAAGTTTCCATTTTCCCTATGAGGAAACTAAGTAGTGCAAGAGACCTACTAAAATAGCTATTAATGCTGGTAGGAAGAGACTACTTAGGCACCTCAGCAAAACCTGCCTCAGCTGCAACAGAAATGGCATATTCATTCAAGGTGTGACAGCAAAGGTGGCCTCAAAAATAGAATCCTCAGCTTCCCGGTATGTATTAATGACTTCCTAGGGCCTGCTCAGGGGTGCAACTTGGGAAGGTTTGGACTATGGGGTTACTTTTATTCTCAATGGGATCATCACCTACACTCTAATGTACTCTGCCACTCTAACTTGCCCCTCTCTTTCCTGCTGCTATGACCTAGAAAAGCAAAGATTCAACTTATAATGTATGAGAACCTCTGAAACCATGGACTTTCAAACTCTATTCAGTTGTTAGTAAGTGCATTGTTCATTTTTTTAATTATCTGTGAAGACACAAGAGTTTTTGTATCTCTTTGCTTCACAAAGGCAGTGTCCTATAATGACTAAGAGTACAGTACCTGGATCTCAGGTCATGGAGCCAAACTGTTTGGGACTTGCATCCCATTTCTACCACTCACTAGTTATATGACCTTGAGCAGGTCACTTAATCATTCTGTATTGCATGCTTTCATCTGCAAAATGGGGATACTTATAGTAGCTGTTTCTTAGGATTGTGAGGCTTATTTGAATTGCTATGTGTAAAGCACATAGTGTGGACTGTGTGAGTTAACTGCTATTGCTATTAGTGTCAAGGTCACACCCTGAGTTAGTTAGACTGAACTGAGAAAGCAGCAAAGACAATAACAATGGGTGCTTGTGTAGGAGTGAATATATGAAGAATAGGGAAGTAAGGAGAAAATAAAGGAGAAGGAAGAAAAATACAAATGTCAGAGAGGAGAAAGAGGAAAATAAGATGAGAAGACAGATAGACAGGGCCAGGAAGAGGAGCAGAATAGAGGCAGAGAATTCAACAGCAAAACTTCACATCATGAAAGAAGTGAGTCCTTCTGACCACATGCCATGGCAAACATTGGGGTAGTTATTTAATGTTAGCCAGGTAAAATAACAACAATGGCTATACTGCTTGAATTCTGACCATGTCTCTCTCGAGCACTATACTGTGCTTTCTATGTTTCAGCTTGTTTAATTCTCACCACAACCTTAAGAATTCTACCACAGCCCTTTTTGCAAATGAAGAGTTATGCTTTTGGAGATTGAGTGACACGTTAATGGTCACCCATCTAGTAAGAAGTATAGAGCCCTGGATTCAAACTTTAGTCTAACTACAAAGCCTGTGCTTCAAATACACCTTATACATGCCTCCTAATCAAGAGTTCTGTGTGTTTGAAATTTATTAACACCAGATACACTGAGAGATGCACTTATAGCTCATTTAAAATAGCAATCTAATAAAAATCATGTGTTCATAAAATGACTAAGAATACCTGTACTTTTTAGGAAAATCTTTGAGAAGATAATCAAGGTAGAGTAATCCAAGACATTAGCTGGTCTTAAATGCAATTAGGTTCAAATTCGTGGTGTCTTCATGAAGAGCTCACCGCCAAGAAAAATCTGCTGGATGAAGGGAGTAAAAGAGAGAATAGAGTATGGGCCCTAAACTGCTGGAAGCATGATCTTTGCAAAGGGGGAAACGAACCTGAGTAGTACATATAGGGTCTACATACAGCTCTTTTGCTAAGAGCTGATTGATTCTGAGAAAGAAGAGGCCATTTTAAAAATGATTAATCTCTTCATTTTAAAGATGAGAAAACTAAGGTCCCATGAAGGGAAGTGGCTGACCCAAGGTCATGTAACTTGAAAGAGGGGCAAGGTTGAGCCTAAAAGCTAAGTTTTCTGACAGTCAGATAAGCACTCATTATCTTTCTGCCCCAGTGCTCTTCTTTCCTCCACAGAGTCAGTTGGGTTGAGAAGAATTCCTTTCCTGATTTGCCCAGATGAAAGACATATGTAAAGATGGAAGTAAATGTGTTTTCCCACACCCTGATGCAGGTGTGCTTTATAGCTGAGGAACCAGAAATCTCATTCCATATATGACAAGGGGATTTGCTCTCTGAGTTTTTAACTTAGAAATTATGGAATGGAAAAAATGCATACACTTTAATTTCAAGTAGCAGATTTATGGAAAAGCAGGAATTCTCTATAAGCTTTCCTCATGCCTTCTGGAATGTTTATACTCTTGTTTTCCCCATGCCCCTTCTCCCCTCTCTTCAGTTCTTTCTCATGATGGGCCCCTAGATTTTCTCTTGGCTGCAAAGCCCTGGGTGGAGACTCCTGGGTGGACTGCTGTGTATTTGGAGAATCCAGAGGGCCCCACTCTAAAATTAGGCTCCTCCCAGATGCAAGCCAGGCCAATAATTCACAGGTCTCAGGCTTCCCCTGGCTTTATTCAGCTTTGGGAACATCAATTTCAAATGATTCCCCCAAACCAAGAAAGGCATTTGCTTCCAACAAGCTTTAACATCGTATTTTAAAGATGTCCTTCAAGTTTCCTCTTTTGTTTGGCTATTATGTCCTGAGTGAGCTTTTCTAATTTAAACACCACTTGGAACACAGTACTGCCTCACTTTTCTGTTGTGTTCTTCTCTTGCTGCAGGGCATTACTTACACATAATTTCATCATATTGCTGGGAACTATAATTATTTTGCATCTCCCAGAGGCTCCTGAGAGACAACTATAAATAATGGCTTACTCTCTTCACTACACAAAAAGACAATTGATTAACAGAATTGCCTGGACTGGGCCTGGGAACTCCTGTTTGATTCCATAGGGATGCACTTAATGGGCTGGCATAGAGAATGGAAAACTCTCTGATGGAGGGTGAAATGGTCAGTTTCAAGTCATATGTTTCTTCAGGCTGACTCCTGATTTTAATTTGTCTTTGAATAAATTCAGCCCTTGCTCTAAAATTCTCTTCTCGTGATTCATTTTTTTTTATCAATAAGAGGATGTTTCAGGCTGCCTGGAGTCTCTGAGGGACAGTTTTCATCTATAAACTCAACAAATTAAGAATAATCCTGGGAGGCCTGCTAGCTGGCAGTTTACAAAATAGATTTAAAAAGAATAGTCTAGGGAGATTTTTCTAAACACATTAATATTAAACTTGACATTTGTTTAAGAGCCTCTTGGACTCCATTAAAAGCCATTTTCTCTGCTCTGCTCTCTTTGGTTCTGAGCCTGGGAAAGGGGAATTAGGAGATTCTCTCCTCTGTTTGGATACTCAAATTCTCTGTAACTACATTTAGAATAGAGCTCTGATTGGTGGAGATTAACCACAGAGTTTTCCTGCTTGTATGAATTCTGATCTGAGGCAGAACAGACTGTTTGGATTTCATTTAAGCATAACCTCAGCTTAATATATTATTGTGTACACTCAAGGAAGTAGACAGAAAGAGGGTAGCTACTGTTGCCAAAAGGCTAGAGAGGTGCATTCTGGCAGGGGTTGGGGGAAGTGTGGAGGAGAGCCCTGGTCACACTCTATCATATCATTATGTCTTATTTATCTATCTATCTATCTATCTATCTATCTATCTACCTATCTATTTATTTATTTATTTTTATTAAGTTTATTTGGGTAACAATTATATAATTTTCAGGTGTGCATTATAATTTAACATCTATATATTCTATTGTGTGATTACCACCCAAATTCAAGTTCTGTCTTATTTTTGTGATAGCCCTTGTCACCATATAAAACTGCTCTAGGAAGCCATTGCCTTACTTGTCTCTCTCCCCAATAAAAATGAAAGCTGCAAAATGACTCAGCATTCCCTCTTTCAGGAATGGCAATTCTTGGGCTGCTCTTCAAGCCTCCCAAGGCCAGGCCCCACCCTTCCAAGGACCCTGAGACCCATATTGCCTCATCCTAAAATTTCTCTATTAGAGATTCAGGACTGGTGGTGAGATAGGTCATCTCTGATTCTACCATCCTCTTTTAAAAGGTAATCCCCTGAGTAGGATGCCACTTAAATTTATCACCCCCTAAATTTTGAATGAGGCCTTAAGTTCTTTCTTCTAAGGCACTAGAGAGACCTCATAAACACTCAACTAAAAATGGTACAAGGGAAAAGACAAATAAAGGAAAAGGGGATCCAAAATGGGAACTGAAGGCAGAAGCAAGGAGAGGAAAGCTCAACTCTATAAACCTGCTTCATGATTTGACCTCAGGTCCTCCCTAGCAGTCTAATAGCCAGCCCAAGAAGGCTCAAGCCTTAAAAACCAGGAAGGAACCCACACAGACCAGCTATCTTTGTTCCTCAGGAGCTAGGACAAGGAAACTTGTTTCCCCCGATATGTTTCCATTTCCTTTCTCTCTTTAACCAACTGTGAGTCAGGTAACTTTTTTTTTTCTTATATACCTGAGATAATACTCATAAGTCCATGATTTCCTTCTGAACTCCACCCTTCCTCTTTGGAATCTGAACATTTGTCTTCCATTTTCTGGCGCGTTCCCCTCCTCAGAATCCAGCTTTTTCCAAGAAAGCCAAAAAAGACTCTTTCCCAAGGGCAAGGTTGGACTCCCTCTGAGAATGAGCAGCAGAGGTGCTGGAAAGGCAACTCCAGCCTGAGTAGGAACAGCTCTAGCTCCATGTCCCCAGCAGAGGGCCACCTCCCACTTACCTCTGCTAGAACAATGACAGATATTCTTAGACACAAGGACCACTCAGAATCTTGAGCCAACCCTACCACAAAATAAAAGGCCTTTGGGGCTACTGCTGAGACCCACAGTGCCAGACCCTGAAGCCTCTGCAGAGCAGATGATGTGTGGAAGAGCTTTCCAACAATGCCAAGGGAACCATGCCCAATATGGCTGAGGGAAATGTGAATTGAGCAGGTAATAGCACCTTCTGCATTCCTAACTCACCCTTCCTCCCTGCTTCTGTGGTCAACAAGGAAAATAAAGGGATCTGAGAAACATTCATACAGAGGAGCTAGCAGCTTAATCAGTACTGGTACCAGGGTAAGTAGTGTTTTTAAAGATGGAAATGCTTAATGCAAAAATGCTCAAGTTAAGTTGCTGACATCAGTAAAGGTGGAGGTTATAGTATGTAGTTAGGGGAGGCTTTCCTGATGCCCCTCAAAGTAAAGTACACCATGCAAGTGATTGTCTTCCTTAAGTCCAGGCCTGGCTCTAATCTTTTCATACATCTACTTTTCAGCTCCCATGTTCATACTTGAGCCACAGAAGAGGGCTGAAATTTCCCTGGGAGATGCCCTTCTTGAACCTCTTCCCTTGGGAACATACAATTACGGATCTCACTGCAAAACCACAACACTAGATATTCATTTCATCCCCAGAAAACATTCTTCTTAAACCCACAATTGGATTGCTCATTGAAAACTGTTTTTTTTTTCTGGGAAATGAAAGATGTTATGCCATAGTTGCTCTCTCAAAGTTTCAGAGAACAACAAAGCATTATTTGGTACCACCAGCATTCAGGCTTAGGACAATTATATAATGAATCAGCAACATTATAATGCTGTGTCCCAGATGATTTATCTTGCATTGTTATTTCCAAATCTCTTAATCATCCAGAAAGCTATTATATCTAAGGATCAAGAAGTTAATTGAAGAGGAAAAAATCCTGGAATTCAATAAAACCTCAATGGCCTTAAACAGCCTACCACACCTTTCATGATTTTTTTTGTTATATAAAGGGTCATTGGTTTTGTGGCTTTGTTTTAATGGTGGTGGTAATAAAGAGATGAGGAGGGAAATTATTGCCTCATTTTCTACTAGCAATCCTAATACACTGGAGAGAGCTCCAGATTCAAGCCATAAAATCTGGGTTCAAATCCTATTACTTGTTATTTTCACTTTAAGATGAAGGATATGATTGAACTGCCCAAGGGAAATAAAGAAAATATTGAAAAGTTGCTTCCAGATCTTGCCCCTCATGCTCTGGAGAAGAAAAATTATGAGGCAAAATATATGCAAAAACAACAACAACAACAACAACAACAAGAAAGTGAATTAGAGCTATCGCAAGGATCCAACTAAATTGAGGTTTCTTTTGGAAAGCAAGATATTTTAAGTTCTAGAAAAACTAAAGCAAGTTGTCAACAGAGTTTAACAGAGATGTTTTACATTTTTGTTTGATTTTCACAGCAATTCTGTAATACTTGGTTTATATTTAATAGGTAAGAAAATTGAAATTCAGAGGGAGTAGAGAACTTAGCCAAGGTCACATATCTAGCGAATAGTGGTACGAGGACTTGGATGGATATGGAGTCTAAATGCAGTATTCCTTTCATTGAATCACACTGGCAGAATGTTTGTTCATTACAGGAACAGTGCATATGGATGGAATTCTCTTCTAAAAAGGAGAGTGACAGAATGACTTTTGAAAAATACATCTTATCGCCCACAAAAAACTTACTTTAAATTAAAAAAAACATAAATTTATCCAAGGTTAAGAGCTGGTTTAAGGTCTATTAACGTTGATGCAAATGCCAGTAAAACAGTGATTTCTAATAATATAAAACAAAATAGATATCACTCCAAAATAATAGAAGATTAAACAAAGAAATTATGATTAAAACTTAATAAATCTAATATTTTGATTTTTATGTTCCAAACTACAAAGCAATAACATACATTTAAAAATAAAACAGAAATATCAGAAGAAAGAACCACATTAAATTTAATTAGGTATCTTAATATTTAAGTTCAAAAAGTATATCAAGGTGATGCTAGCTTTGATAATAAAAATAAACCCCAACAGTTCAGTGACTTGACACATTTAAAGTTTGTTGCTAAATAGTAGAAAGTATATGTTCCTGGTTTGTGGATAACTTTCTTTTCTCTAATAATTAAGAGGCAATGTTGCTTCCATTCTGTATTTCCACCATTCTCAAAGGACCCCAGAGTCCCCTGCTTCCAGCCATTAGAAAAAGAAAGAAAGAATGGAAAACCCCATCGTTTTTCGGAGGCCCCAACCTAGATGTGACACCGACCTTATCAGCTCACATTCCATTGAAGCTGGAATGTCTTTTTAAAAGAGCCTCACGGGGCAGCATTACCACATGGAGACAACTTCATGATCAGGCCATAAAAGACACTTTATGTTTAGTTAATAAAAAAATGTCACAGAAATTAATCACATACAGAAAATGCAAAAATTTACTTTGTAAATATAAAAAAAAAATCCTATGTGGCATATTCTCAGACTACAATGAAATAATGTTAAATGTATGTAGTGATAATGGAACTAAATAATAAACAACAATGATAGAATTTAAAAACCTCTCTTAGGTTACTCCCAGGTAAGGGAGGAAATGCAGTACAAAAGGGCAGACTATTTTAAAATAAAATATAAAGAAATAATTTCACAAAATATTGAATGCTGCCAATGTATGGAATAATACATTAAATATTAAAATCCCTTTAAAAGGGAATAAAGCAACCATCCTCCCAATATATATATATATATATATATATATATATATATATATATATATATTCAAATAAAAATCAGCAAAATGGAAAAGATAAAAAGAAACATTTAGTAAACAGTCGTTTCTTTGAAAAATTAGAATTTTTGTCCAATTTACAAAAAAGAAAAAAAACACAAAACAATAAACAAGAGACAAAAAAGAGATTTAACAGAAATTCAAAATATTTGGGATTATGTGCCCCTCTTCTCTATTTCTACAGCGTCAGGTGTATGTCTCTAGGAAAACTTTTATTGTGCTATACTTTAATTATATATTTATTTGTCTGTCTTATTGTATTAGCCAGGCTGCTGGCAGGAAACACATAACACACTTCAAAAGGTCTTACTGAAGAGAATAATAATGGGACTATCTGCAATAATACCCACATGGTTAAGAGAACCAACAAGGCAGGCTGAAAACCCTTGGGGCTACTAACAGTAACAAGTCACTATCTCCCAAGAACTAAAGAGAAAGGAAAAGAAATGACATTAGGGGAGAGAGGGGCTGCCTGATAGGAGCTCTGACTATAGGTAAAAGAATGAAGCCAACACAAAACACAGCCCGAAAGGAAGGAAGCCAGGGGAATAAAGATACCAACCTCTCCTACTTGGTGACATCTTATTTCCTGCTATTCTCTCCAAAGATGGAATCCTGCCTAAAGCCAGAGGACAAGAGAGCCTTGGTGATTGCATCCATAGAGTCAGCCTTCCAGGGCACAGAGCAGTGAAGAGGACAGAAAATGAATTGAGGTGGGGCTAAGGCGGCCACAAACAGAGATTAACTGGGACTCTCTACAATCAGACCATGGAGTCCATGAGAACAGAGATTGCGTCTTATTCATTTTTGTGCCACAAGTACCTAAGAGCAATGATTCAAAAAGTACTGTGTTGAATGAGTGAACGATTAAATTGAGTGAGTTATCATTCTCAGTGGTATGCTAATGAAAGTGATAACTCAGTAGATATGAATGAGGTATTGTATATACAAATATATGTAGTATCAACTATGACACAGGAAAACTAGTATGAACAAACTATTTACAGAGATAACAACAGAAAAAAGCATATTAAAATAATATAAACAATTATACCTCAATAGCTGAAGGAAAAAATAAATAAAAATAATATAGCAGAAAATCAAGTACCTGGCTCTACTTGATTCACTGGAGAGTTTTTTCAAGAAACAATCTTTCTAATTAAACAATCTGTCTAAAAATACAAAAAAGAGTAAACTACCAAACTTGTTTTATGCAGCAAATATGTTTTTATTTAAATGCTCAAAGATAATGATATCAAGCAAGAAAATTATAAGTTAGTTTTATGAATATGGACAGATATGAAAATTTGAAACAACTTTGTAACAAAAAAAAGACCAAACTGCTGTGAGCTAGGTACAAAACTGTTATAGTATAGAGACATTTTTAATAGATATCACATTAATGAATAAAGGCTAAAAATTATATGCATTTGTGCCTTCAAAAAATATGGATTGAACACCTAGTATGTATCAGGCACTGTTCTAGACACTGGGGATACAACAGTGAACAAGACAGTCAAAAAGCCTTGCTCTCTTGTAACTTCCATTTTCATGGGAGAGAGAGACAAGTAAGGCAATGACTCACTAGAACAGATTTGTATGATGACAAGTGCTCTGATGAAGATAAGACAGAGTGATATGATAGAGTGTTACCAGATGTGAGTGGTCACATTAGATAAGATTATCAAGGAAGGCCTCTCTGGGGATGTTTGAGCTGAGGTCTGATATTTCAGAAGGTGGTGAGAAAACATTTTCTAAAATTTATATCTTCCATTGGTTAAATAAAGTAAAAAGGCGTAAAAAATTTTCTTTCTTAACAGGAAAGATCATTATACATACCTAAAGTCAAAAGCCAGAGACACTGGCAACACTATATTAAAAACATAAATATGACAAAATATCTCTTTCATCAGTCTAATTTAATTTTGCAATAAATAGATTGAAGAAAAAATGAGTTATAAATATGTGGAAGAAATAGAAGTATCACAAATGATACAATTATATCAAGAACTCTAAGTCATCGACATAAAATTCATTAAAAATAAGAAATATGTTGAGTATAATATAACTGAAAAAAGTAAATTGTATTCCTAATAAGTGACACAAAGCTAGACAAAATAATGAAAACAGAGATTCACAATAATGACAAAATATGAAATACTTTGATATTCATTTAATTTGAGAGAATAAAGATATATTAGAAGAAAATTATGAAATACCAATGTGATAAGTAAAAGAAGACATAAGTAATGAACCTACTTACTGAGAAGAAGTACTTGAGATATCAAATATTATAAAGAGCTAGGTTTACATATATATTCAATGCATATATATTACATATATATTTAATACAGATGAAAGCCACTGAAAGAACTTTTATAGATTTGGAAAAATTCTTCTAGAGAAATACAATTATTGTAGACTTATTCTTTAAGATTTTAAAACAAATTATCAAAACTAAATGATATTTTGTTTTCAAATGCTGTCAGAAATATTAATATTCCAGAATAGAAATGATTATTTAATAATTCAACAGCTGGCAAATCAAAAACAATGGAGTATTAGATAAAGAAATCACTACTTAATTAACAGATTTCAGTATGAATAAAAATAACTTAGATTTATAGCTTAAATCATAGAGTAAAATAAATTCTAGATGATTTGAAGACTTAACTATAATAAAAAGAACATCAAGAAGAAAACACACTAACATTTTTACTCCAGCTACAGAAGAGGAGAATCATTTCATTATCAAATAAATGGAGGCTATCATTGACCACATTTTAACAGAGAGTTTTGCAATGATATAAAATAAAACAAATATCTTAAAGTTGCAAGTGGAAACACAAATGGGAAACCATACTCAGTGAGATTATACTATTACAATGTATTTAGAATTGAGAAAAAGATAGGAAATCAACATTCAAATACTACAAAAAAAAGTGGTCAAAGGAGATGAGCAACTTACCTTTAATAACAGCTTTATTGAGATATAATTCACATACCATAAAGTTCACCTTTCTGAAGTGTGCAATTCAGTAGTTTTTAGTACCCTCACAAGATGGTACAACCATTGCCACCATTTAATCATAAAATATTTTCTTCACCCCCCCCAAAAAAAAACCCTTACCTATTAAGTTCTCTCTCACTCCTCATTCCTCTCTCTACCCAGGACCTGACAACTAATAATATACTTTCTGAATCTGTGGATTTACCTGTTCTGGACATTTTATATAAATGGAATAATATATTATGTGATCTTTTTGAGTTATCATACTCTTCTTTCACTTAACATATTGTTTTCAAGGTTCATTCATGCTGTAACATGTATTAGTACTTAATTTACTTTTATGACTGAATAATATTCTATTGTGAGGATATACCTCATTTTACTTTCCATCTATTCACCACTTGATGGACATTTGAGTTGTTTCCACTTTTTTTTACCACTGACAAATGTTTTATTTTTCTTTACAAAAGCACATATTATTGAACTGTTATGAGTTACAGATACCTTAAGAGAAAAAGAAGTTCCCTATGTCCAGAAGTAGACCATTAAAATATCAACAATATTCCAAAACTGACAGTCATCCCTTATTAGTTAATTCAGTCCTATGTAATTCTTATTCTGCTCTAGCATGGCTTAGCTGTCTCATAAACACTTCTACTTCTCCTCAAGGGTTCTGGAATTCCTGCTTCAGTCCACTGGTATTGTTTCAAAGTTGTTTAAGAAATACCATCAGAAGACTTTGCCCCAAATCAAAACTATCTGGCATATCCCTTTCCCATGGGGCTCTGAAACAATTCTTTGTTTAAGACAAGGTACTATGACCTGTAGCTGACATGCAAGAGCTTTTAGGGAACACCAAAGTAAAGCAAAATCTATCTATAGATGACAAAATAATTATCATAATAATTTTCTAAAGTGAAAGATTTGATGAGGATTTATTGTAAGAATCCTCATTTGAAAACAACTGGCTAAGAATATGTTAGATTAGATTCAAATGTAAAAAGTAAAGTTGAAATCAAGTTATTTTAAAAATAAATGAAACCATGACTGATAACACTGTCGTTGTCTAATATCAGGCAAAGCAACACCAGGACTCAGTTAAATGGAATTATATTATAGGTAGCAAGGACATTGACAATTACCTAGGAACTTCCCATATAGCATACAATTTCTGAAATATTTATAGTAATAAAATTTTGCCCAAATGGATTTATCTTAGGAAAGGCTAAGCAACACTTCTGATTTGACAATGATTCCCATGCAATTCATCAACCGTAACATGTCAAATAGATCGAATTGCTTTTAGCATCTCTCTTTTTTCCAGCTTTATTGAAGTATAAGCGACAATTATTTGTTCATATTTACATTGTACAATTCAGTGAGTTTTTTATAGTTGGCATACAATAATATATTCATTTCAGTTGTACAACATAGTGATTAGAGATCTATATAACTCACAAAGTAGTCACCCGACTAGGTATAGTACCCCTCTTCTCCCTTACATGTTTTTTACATTATTGACTATTTTTTATGTTACACTTTACATCTCAATGTCTATTTTGTAATTTCCTATTTGTATTTTTCATCCCTTTACCTTTTTTCACCATCTCTCCTAATCACCCCTCCCATCTAGTAGCCCTCAAAATGTTCTCTGTATTTATGAATTTGTTTCCATTTGTGTTGTTGTTCTATTTTGTTCTTTAGATTCCACATGTATGTGAAATCATGTGGTATTTGTCTTTACCTGACTTAATTCATTCAGAGGAATACCTTCTAGGTCCATCAAGGCAATATCTTTTCCATCCCCTTCATTTTAGTCTGTGTGTGTCTTTTAATCTGAAGTAACTCTTTTGTAGGCAGCATATGTAGGGATCTTGTTTCCTCATTCATTCAGCTTCCCTATATTTTGGGTGGAGCACCTAATTCCTTTCCATTTGAGGTACTTTTTGATAGATATCACCATTTATTCATGTTTTTGATATATGTTTTTTCCTCTTTAAGAAGACCCTTCAACATTTCCTGTAGTACTGGCTTGGCTTTGATGAATTTAGCTTATTTGTGTCTGAGAAGCTCTTTACCTGTCCTTTGAGTTTAAATAATAGCTTTGCTGGGTAAAGTATTCTTGGTTGTAGATCCTGGGTTTTTATCTCATTGAATATTTTTTGCCAAACCAGACAAATAGTTGACAAGAATTTTTCAAATCTAAGGAATGAGCTGGAGCTTGGAATTCAAGAAGTCAACAGAACACCCAATTATCTCAACCCCAAAAGGCCTTCACCAAGACACATTGTATTGAAATTATCAGAAATCAATGACAAAGACAGAATTCTCAGGGCAACTAGGGAAAAGATGGTAATTTATAAAGGAAAACCCATTAGATTATCATCGGACTTCTCAGTTCAAACCTTGCAAGCCAGAAAGAAATAGAGTCAAATATTTAAACTATTAAGTGAAAGGAACCACCAGTCTAGAATAATGTATCCAGTTAAGCTCACCTTTAGATATAAAGGAGAAATCAAAATCTTTATGGACATACAAAAATTGAAGGAATCCTACACTATGAGGCCTGCCTTACAGGAAATAATGAAAGGGGTCAACTACCTAAAAGAAATGACAAAAAAATACATAATTAGAACTAAAGTGACTATCAGGCAAATAGAAGCAGAGGAGTGCAACCCTTACTAAGAATAGAGCTTTATAAGTTTAAACAATAAGAAGATATTTGATTTAGCAAGAAAGTAATGGACATTCAGCATACATAGAGACAAATTTAGACAACAATGACTGAAAAGGGGAGGATTCAAAGATGCATTTTCTTAAAGGGGAATGAGATAAAGCACAAGCAAAAGAAAATGGACAACTATATACATATATAACTATCGTTTACATATTCTTAATGGTAACCAAAAGCCAAAGATTCTGACCTAAAGTATATAATATAAAAAGTAGGACCAAAGGGAAAACCCACAGAACTCAAACAAAATAAAAAAAATTAATTAATAAAACAGACACAGAAGGATAAGGAATCAATGGAAATACTGAGCTATCAGAAAGCAAAAGGTAAATGCCTATAAGAATAACTCCTGTTTCAATAAGCACCCTAAATGTAAATGAACTGAATTCACAAATAAAAAGGCACAAAATTGCAGAATGAATAAAAAAAAACAAAATCCAGCCATATGCTGCCCCCAGGAGATACATTTAGTTTCAAAGTCAAGTATAAACTCAAAGTGAAAGGATGAAAAATGATATTTCAAGCAAATGGTATTCAGAGAAAAGTGCTGGTAGTGGTGCTAATATCAGATGAAATAGACTTCAGAATTTTAATAGGTAGAGAAAGATACTGAGGGACACTTAATAACAATAAAGGGAATCATGCACCAAGAAGATATAACACTTATTAATATTTATGCTCCCAAGGAAACCTGAAATATATAAAACAATTACTAACAGAACTAAAGGGAGAAACAGACAAAAACCCTATTATAGCAGGGGACCTAAATATCCCACTGTCAGATATGGACAGATCATCCAAACAAAAAATAAATATGGAAATAACATCCTTAAATAACATATTAGACCAACTGGACATAATTACATTTACAGACTCTTTCATCCCAAAATAGCTGCTTATACATTCTTCTCTAGTGCACATGGAACATTCTCAAGGACTGATCACATACTGGGACACAGAGATAGCCTCAACAAATATAAGAGAGTTGAAACTATACCAATTATATTGTCTGATCATAATGCTTTGAAAGTAGAGTTCAACTGTAAAAAGAAATCAGGAAGAACCACAAATACATGGAGATTAAATAACATGCTACTGAAGAATAACTGTGTTAGAGAAGAAATAAAAAGAGAGATCAAAGATGATAATGATAATGATAGTACAACATATCAAAACTTTTGGGACATGACAAAATTGGTCATAAGAGGAAAATTCATATCATTACAGACCTATCTCAAGAAAAAAACAAGACTGAGCCCAAATAAACAACCTAATGCTTCATCTTAAAAAAAAAACTAAAAAAAAGAAGAACAAAGGAAGCCTAAAATCAGCAGAAGAAAATAAATAATCAAAATTAGGGCAGTAATAAATAAAATTGAAAACAAAAGAAAAACAGCCAAAAATATAAATGCAACGAAGAGCTTGTTTCTTGAGAAGATTAATAAAATTGACAAACCCCTGGCTAGACTCACTAAAGAAAGAAGAGAAAGGACACAAATAAACAAAATCAGGGATGAAAGAGGGGAAATTACAGCAGATACCACAGAAATACAAAGATCATACAAGAATATTAAGAAAAAGTATGTAACACCAAATTTAATAACCTAAAAGAAGTGGATCAGTATTGAGAAAAATACAACCTTCCTAGACTGAATCAAGAAGTACTAGAAAATCTAAATAGACCAATTAGCAATATGGAAATTGAAACAACCATCAAAACCTACCAAAAAGTTAAAGTCCAGGACCAGATGGCTTCATCAGTGAATTCTATCAAACATTCAAAAAACATTTAATACCTATTCTCCTCAAACTCTTCCAAAAAAAATCAAAGAGGACGCTATCATTCCTAAATTATTTTATGAAGCAAATATTACACTGATACCAAAACCTGGTAAAATTTAACACATACACACAAAAAAAAACTACAGACCGATATCCTTCATGAATGCAGATGCAAAAAATCTTAAATAAAATACTTGTGAACTGAATACAGCAACATATTAAAAAGATTATACACCACGATCAAGTGGACTTTATCCCAGGGGCAAAGGGATGGTTCAACATTCTCAAATTGATTCCTGTGATACACCATGTAAACAAATTAAAAAATAAGAATTATATGATCATATCAATAGATGCTGAAGAGCCTTTGACAAGATACAGCATTCATTTATGATCAAAACACTTAACAATGGGACAGAGGACAGTACCTTAACATAATAAAGGCCATCTATGACAAACCCTCAGCCAACATTATACTTAATGGTGAAATACTAAAAACCTTCCCTCTAAGATCAGGAACAAGGCAAGGCTGTCCACTGTCACCACTGTTATTCAATATAACATTGGCAGTCCTAGTGAGTGCAATCAGGCAAGAGAAAGGTATAAAAGGCTTCCAAATATGAAACAGAAAAGTCAAACTATCACTATTTGCAGATGACATGATTCACTATATAGAAAAGTCTACAGAATCCACAAGAACACTACTAGAAACAATAAGCAAATACAGTAAAGTCTCTGGATACAAAAATCAATGTTCAAAATTCATAGTGTTCCTATACTCTAATAATGAAGTGTTAGAAAAATAAGTGGAAAAAATAATTCCTTTTGCAATTGCAACAAAAAGAATAAAATACCTAGGAATAAATTTAATGAAACATGCGAAGGACTTAAATGATGAAAACTATAAGACCCTATTACAAGAAATCAAAGAAGATACAAAGAAATGGAAAGATATTCTGTGTTCTTGGATTGGAAGAATCAACATATTTAAAATGACCTTATTACCTGAACCATTATGCAGATTTAATGCAATCTCCATCAAAATATCATCAGCATTTTCTAAAGAAATTGAACAAAAGTCATCAGATTTGTATGGAAGCACAAAAGACTCTGAATTGTCAAAACCATCCTGAGAAAAAAGAACAAGGCTGGAGGCATCACTCTGCCCAACTTCAAATTATACCACAAAGCAATGGTAATCAAAATGGCATGGTTTTCAAATAAAAACAAAAAAAAACAAAAACAAACAAACAAAGAAACAAAAAACAGACACACAGACAAGTCCAACAGAATCAAGAGTCCAGAAGTAAACCCATACTTATATGGGCATATAATTTTCGACAAAAGTGGCAAAAACATCCAGTGGAGAAAGGAAAGCCTTTTCAATAAATGGTGCTGGGAAAACTGGAAAGCCACCTGCAAAAGAATGAAATTAGACTGTTGTCTATCACCACACACCAAAATTAACTCAAAATGGATTAAGACATGAATATAAGACCTGACACAACAAATTGCATAGAAGAAAACATAGGAACTAAATTCAAGAAGTTTGGATTTAAAGAGAACTGTATGTATTGTCTCAAAGGCAATGAAAATAAAAACAAAAATAGTTGAATGGTACTACATCAAACTAAAAAGTTTCAGCACTGCAAAATAAATCATCAACAAGGTAAAGAGATGACCGTCCAAATGGAAAAAAAATATATTTGCAAGTAATGCCTCAAATAAAGTCCTGATATCCAAAATATACAAAGAACTCATACACTCAATAACAAAAACAAAAACAAAAACAAAAAAACAATCCAATCAAAAAATTGGCAGAGGACCTGAACAGACACTTCTCCTCAGAGGACATACAAATGTACAACAAACATATGAAAAGATGCTCAACATCACTAACTATTAGGGAAATGCAAATCAAAACCACAATGAGGTAACATCTCACACCTGTTAGAATAGCTGTTATCAACAGGACAAGTAATAACAAATGTTGGAGAGGATGCAAAGAAAAAGGGACCCTCATACACTGCTAGTGGGACAGCAAATTGCTGCAGGCACTATGGAAAACAGTATGGAGGTTCCTCAAAAAACTACGAATTGATCTACCATAGATCCAGCAAT
Source organism: Macroglossus sobrinus (assembly GCA_004027375.1). Taxonomy (NCBI): domain Eukaryota; kingdom Metazoa; phylum Chordata; class Mammalia; order Chiroptera; family Pteropodidae; genus Macroglossus; species Macroglossus sobrinus. Next base: position 2,932 of record PVKZ01001829.1, on the reverse strand, counting down.
CACTCTACTGTGTATTTACCCCAAAGACTTGAAAACTCACATCCGAAAAGATATTTGCACACCAATGTTCATAGCATCATTATTCACAGTGGCCAGGACATGGAAGCAATTGAAGTGTCCGATGATAGATGATTGGCTAAAGATGCAGTGATACATATACACAATGAAATATTACTCAGCCATAAGAAGAGAAGAAATACTACCATTTCCGACAATGTGGATGGAGCTTGAGATAATCATCTAAGCAAAATAAGCCAGACAGGAAATGTTGAAAACATTATATCACTTATATGTGGGGCAGAAACCTAAAACAGCAGATGATCAGGACAAACAAAAGATGACAGATGTACATGGACAGTAGAGCAGTGGTTACCAGAGGGAAAGGAGGAGGTGAGAGAGAGTAGGTAGATGGGGTAAAAGGGGTCAGAAAGAAATCTAACTATGGATGGTGAAAACACAATATATATATATATATATGCCTTACTGTTAAAATGTACAGCTGAAACTCATTGGATTTCGTTAACCAATGACACTACAAAAAGTTAATTAATTTTTAAAAAGTGTATCATCAAAGAAACATTTATTGAAGCCATCTTAAGCACTGAAAGATTACTTAAAAAAAAACAAACCTTTTTTTTTTTTTGTTAGGAGATGAAGGAACAAAAACGAAACAATTCCTGCCCTCAAGAAGATAACAAAGGAGGTATGTAACCTCATAATTATAGCACTAGGTGCCATGATGGGAACCATGTAAGGAACTATGGAAGAATTAGACTATGGAGAGAACACATCTGGTTGGGGATTTTCATAAATGCTACTTTGGCTAAGAAAAAGTAATCAGCTCCAAATCAAGAAAAAAGTCAGCCACTGATTAAACAACAGTTAAAGGAATATTGAAATTTGGGGGTGGAGATGGTATTAGATGTTTTGTCTGAACTCAGAAAATATGGTGTTGTTTTTCTTTTCTAAAATACATTCTTCATTTTAATCTGTATATCTGAATTGGCACAGCTACATTTACATCATTATCCTCACTGCTCATGGAGGAGACTGAGACATAAATGGACAATTGCAATACAGTGTAATAGGGCAAGTAGTGTGTGTGTGTGTGTGTGTGTGTGTGTGAGAGAGAGAGAGAGAGAGAGAGAGAGAGAGAGAGAGAGAGAGAGAGAGAGTCACATTTGATGAGCACAAGGAAGCCTCCAGCAAGCACTGGTCAAAGTGTTCTGGGAAGGCAGAAAAATGTTTATGATGTAGTTCCTGTCCTCAAGGAGCTGTTAGTCTGATGGTCAAAGCTGCTAGCATACACTATGTCTATGTAAATTTAAAAAGGATCCTCCTCCAAGCATGGCTTGTCAAGTGATTTTCGGCCCCATTTGCCCTCTCAGCCAGGCACCTTTATTCAGGGCACAACCAGAACTATATTTGGTAGCTCTGCTATCAGGGAAGAAACACAAGCCACTAAAATACAGGGTTAGAAGAGATTAACACTGTAATTGCAGTACATAAAGATCCCATAAGAGAGGGAAGGAATACAAAATGGAGGCAGGAATTGAACATGGCCTTGATGGCTGGGTAGGGTTTTCATAGGTAGATATGTGGATAGGTTCAGGGGAGAAAGCAGAACCCCTAGGCAGAAGAGGTAATGTGAGACGAAGGGAGGATGCAAGAAAAATGGAAGGAACTGAAGGAATAATGGTAGTACAGTTGGCAGCAGCGTAGACTACAGATGTGGCTCTTTTCAGCTATCTTATCACAACAGAAGTCCTTTTTAGAGCATGAGAAAAGTTGGCTGAGTTATACACATACACACATATGCACACGTGTGCACACATACATACCCACAGGCACACATACTCCATTTTTTTCCTTTTTCTCTTTCATCCTTCCCTGCCAAAGCACCTTCCAGAAAAGCATATGTTGTATATAAGAAATAACAAAAAGTCCACTTTGGCTGTTAGCCATTTAGTAATCCTGTAGGATAGGGCAGAACAAAATAAAACTATAAAGGTCCGAGACAGACCTTGACTGCCAGGCTTGGGAATTCTGAAGTTGATAGGCAGTGGGGAGCCACTGGACTGTAGTGAATAAGGAGATACTACTTTTCACTTGGTGTTTCAAGGCAAATAAACTATTGGCACTGTTTATAATTGATCAAAAAAGTAACCTGGGCAGAAGATGGGGAGACCAAATGTTTTATCAAAATGATAACTTAATTATTTCCACAAAAGATCTTAGCTTATACTGTAAAGAAAAATTACTGTTATAGAGGGCCCAGTCAAACCAGTGAAGATACTTGAACTCTCTTACATGTTTGTTGATTAAAATATATGCTAAGGTCCTGCCATCAAAAACATAATAAAGAACCCAAGAGTCAATGCTGTAAGAACCAAAGGGTGTAACGCCCTTTCCAGTGTTTTTTTTTTCTTTTATATTACTTTCAGGAATATAGTATAATGATTAGATATTTATATAATTTATAAAGTGATCACCTCAATTACTTTAGCACCCATCCGGCACTACACACAGACATTACAATAATATTGACTATATTACCAATGTTGTACCCTACAAATTATGAATGTTTTATAGCAACTAATATGTACTACATCATTCTTTCACCTCTTTCACCCAGCCCCGCAAACAGTTTGTTCACTGTATCTGTGAGTCTGTTTACATTTAGTTTGTTTTGTTCCTTCGTTCTTTAGATTCCACATAAGAGAAATCATATAGTATTTATCTTTTTCTACCTGACTTATTTCACTTAGCATAATACAATCTAGGTCCATCCATGTCATTGCAAATGGTAGGATTTCATGTTTTTAATGGCTGAATAATATTCCATTGAACCAGTAATATATGAACTATAACTTCTTTATCCAATCGTCTATCTTGGCTGTTGTGAATAGCGCTTCCTTTGGTGTGCATAGGG